>JALLAU010000102.1:0-21518 GCA_036939495.1 Thalassiosira hispida | reverse complement strand
CCTACGTAGCACAATGGTAGTGCATGTGACATGAATTTACAAGGTTCCGGGTTCGGCTCCCGGCTTAGTCTTTCTTATATGTTCTGATGACAATGGTTGAGGGTTCGATCCCGCAGATTTAAGCTTTACACTTAAAACAGTGGTTGATGTATCTTGTGATGTATGGGTTTCCAACCTTATCCAACAGGAAGTTGACTGCCTCCTTTTCTGACGAGATGCCCGCCAGTTTCATCATTGATTTGAGAAGAGATTGGACTTGGTTGTGAAGTAAGCGGTGGCCTCGTCCTGGTAGTGGTGACGAAGCAAGGTTGGCGCCAAATCGATCGAGTTGGGCGCCATTCTTTCCAAAGTATCTACCGACTAGGGGCGCCATGATTGGGCAGGGTTGGCCCAAGTAGGTGGCAAACATCACTTGAAACACCGGGTCCTCCATGTATCAAAACTGGTCAGGGGGTGAGAGTAGGGGCTGACTACTCATTTTGCTGGGTAGATAGTGGTATTAGGTGTCAACATGATGTGACTCTATGTGACTGCTTCAACTCCACGTCATCAACACGCACACCGCACACGCCAACCGCGCGCGGCGCATGCACCCTGCGCTTTTCGGAATAATAGGGGGCGGATCCTCCGCTTTAGGCGGGCGCTGCGTGCCCAACATCCTAGAGAGGCGCTAGCTTTGTCCGAGCCGTCTGTCGACTTTGTGAGGTTGTTATCATCTAGACCAATATCTATCCTCCGCTTTAGGCGGGCGTGCCCGCATGCCCGCTATTCCGAAAAAAATGCCTCTTCTCTCTTCTCATAATTTTTTCCCAACACCACACCTCTTCATCTTCACCTCTGGTACCCTCTACTCTTCACCATGAGATTGGACGCCATAGCCCCTACTACAGCAACAGTAGTTGGCCTAGGCCTTTCTACCATTCTGCTAACTCCACAGTCAATTGCTGTCAATGGTTTTCCAATCTCTGGCATAGGCATTGGGCCGATAGCGGCATCCAGGTCGATAAGAAGGCATGATACTTGCTTCCGGAGCCAGCGATACACTTTTCTATCCACAAATAATATCAGAGCACAACATGATGTCATATCAATAAACACAAGATTGTCATCAAGCTCAAGTAGTGGTGATGACGGTGACATAATAGATGCTGTTGTAGAAGACAAGACCGCAGGCTTGACCTTGCCTGATGAGGAAAATACTTCGGTGAGATCTACCAAACGCGATTGTATCTTGCATTGCCTCTTATCAATCGTTCACCTCTTTGCAACTCATATTGATTTTCGATTAAATAATTACCAATACCTGATTTCTATTTTACCCTTAAAATACAAACATTTCAATCATATCACAGGCAAAGATACGAAAACGAGACGTGTTCAAAAAAGCACTCCAGGACCTAGCCTCCCTAAGTCTCATCGATTACAAATGGCGTTCGGCACTCTTCAAAAGGAACGAGGCTGACAGAATGGAGGAGGAATGGATGGCAACAATGATGGGAGAGGAACCATCCTATGCTCGGCCTATGGATGCAGGGGAAGCGAGTCGGGGTCCGTTGGTAAGTACTTGTGTAGTTTCTGGATGGCAGCTTGAGAAAATGCCTTTGCTGTATTCAATCAACATTTACTGTATCTTAATACAACTTGTTTTCAACAAACATTCACAATTCAATACATCCATATTATATCCAATGCCAATTATATCAAGGGTAACGCCGAAAAATCAGCAGTCCAATGGCTAACATCAGTCATCGAAGAGGAGGGCAAACGCGCCCGCCTCATCGCCGAAAATGATGGTGAGTTAATCCGACCCAAGGATATGATGTTCGCCGAGGAGGCTGGGCCACTCTCGGAACTCGAACGACGTGCTCTCAAATTTATCAGTGAGATTACCGACTCGGAAGTTGAAAGGGTACGTTCTGGAACTCTCCGACCGAAAGACATGGCATCACCTGGTCCACTGGGGGAGGCTGAGGCAAAGGCAGCATTGGCATTAGGTCGTATCGTTGAATCTGAAAAGGTTCGTATGGATCAATCACGTAGGCGGGGTGGCGAGGTGGTACGTCCGATTGATGTTCCTGGTCCACTCGGGGAATTTGAACGATATGTCGGGGATATTATTAGAGCGGAGAGACAGAGGGTGAAGGATCGTGAGGCTAACGAGGGAAAGTTGGTGAGACCGAAGGATGGGTCGATAAAGAGTGGTTTGAGTGAGGTGGAAACGAAGGCGGTCGAAATTTGTGAGGAGTTACAGAACGAAGAGAAGGAGAGATTGTTCAATCTGAATCGATTCTTGAATGAGAGGCGGCCAATGGAAACTGATGCAGATTCACCTTTGGGTGTGACGGAGACGTTTATGGTGGGGCTGTTGCGTGGGCCACAATTGCTAGGGAAGGTAGTTGGTCGAGTGAAGGAATTGATGAGCAGCGAGGAACTAGAAGGTGATGATCAGGGGATACTTGAGAAAAATCTTCCTGCATCTTCAGAGGAATCAGGATCAGAGGGTGCAAGTTCAGGAACAAAAAAAACAGATGACGATGTAGGGCCATAAAAGAGTGTACACTGTTGAAATGTATGTAACAATAATCTAATTCAGGCAGTATTCTATTTCGAACATACAGTTTTACCTACAAAAAATATGAGCTTGATTCACAGACCCTACAATGTTTCCATATTCCGTTTGTAAAAGATACAACCTGAGGGACTGATTCAACAATATGACTGTTGGTATGCCTCCTCGGCAAGATCATCAAGGATACTCGTGAGATCAGAGGCATCCGAGAGGCTGAACGAAACATCCGTCTTATCATCTTGCAATTCTCCCCAGGGGTAGAACCTTCCAGGATCCTTGAAGTCATCCATCACATGGCCACGTGACGAGCAACGGGCGGAAGATGAGCCATGTCGAAGTCCTCGTTCCAGAAGACCAATCTGCGCAGAATGAGACTGTATCAAACTCTCAATCGTCTTTTGGCTCTTCATTCGTCGACGCCTCTCGGATTCTGCATTCGCTTCCGACTTGGCAGCCTTGTCCTTTCCCTTCTTGTGCACGGCCTTGATTAGCAACTTGGCGGCCCGTTTCACCTTCTCCACCTCTTTCTTGGCATTGACAAGCTCGGCATCATGGAGGTGCTTCGATCGATTGATGAGAGATTGGCTACGCTTCATTTCCTCCCGGAGCCAACGAAGGACTTCTTCGTTTTGATCTTCCAAGTTGAGGTGCGATAGCGAATCGACGTTTTTTCGTTGGCGACTGGAGCTATAATGCTTTGATCTTCTAGGGGGAGAATCAACACTTCGCTCATCAACATTGTCAGAAGGAAACTCCCTCGTGCTTCTTCCATAAGATTCATGGCTTGGCCTTCTACTGGCCGAGGCAGTGCGAGGACGAGATTGGTGTAGGTTCCCAGGAACATAGCCAGCATTCCTCTTGTCACCGTTGCGCTTGGTACGATTGTTCACTGAAGGTTTTTTCTTTGAACGACGGTCACGACATTCTTCTTGAGGAGCATTGGATGCACGATCATCCATCGTCGAAAGAGTGTCCTCGCTTACATAACCGCCCTCCTTGAGCGCATCGACCAACTGCTCAATCTCAGTCGCCATTTGATAGACATATCTCGATGCAAGTGATTTGTACGTCCCTGCTGTTTTCGTTTGGTAGTGCTCACAAATCTTTCTGATCTCGTCCAACGATGGCTGTGGAAGATCTCTGAACGAGATGCCGGAGGATACGCCCTTTGGGCCGACTCGATGCCGAGGCTCGGGAATTGGAATGTCCGTCTTCTTTCGGTTATTTCGCGACATGATGGTAACGAATGCTGGAAATGAAAGTGAGTGTCTCGGTCAAGCAGGAGAATGTGGCAACGACGCCTTTGGCTTTTGAGCCTGACACCTTCATCGTTGGTATTGTCGATGATTCAAATTGGGGTAGGACTTTGAACGACCATCTGAAGGGCGTTTCGCTAGAAACCACTTTAAACTATTGAGCTTGCAATTGTTTTTGAAGCAGTTTTTCTTTTTCCGATAGCCTCGACCAACCAACGATTCGGAGAGTCGAGTGCGAGATCGGATCGACGCGATGAGATGGTCGAAAATCAGTAGCCATGTCCAATTCAGTTGCAAGCTCACGGAGGAAGTACAACATTGCTCCTGAGTTCTCGTCGTCTCCGTACTTGTCGAAACCGATTGGATCCTTTGAAAATGATAAGCGGAGAAGTGGAAGCCCCAGAGGAAACTCGTCTCGAAAGGCAAAGTCAAACAATACACGAAGGCGAGGAGATGATGCCAGTGTGTCAAGTTTTAGAACTCAACGGAGCGTGTCAAGTTATAGAACCCAAAATACTTTCCGACGTCCATCTCAAAATAGTGCACGAAGAAATGTGTCGGCGGAGAACTTTCTATTGCCGCGGGAAATGGAGAAATTGCTTAGGTGTGTCTTTCTTCTGGTAACGTTTTGCGTTTTCTTGGTCCTCTCTCCTCCTCTCCCCTCACATTGTTGCACTTTTTTAGAGGCTTCAGACAGAAGCACACTCCAATTTTGAGTGGTCAACCAGGAGGAGAAGGCGACGAAGATGATAACTCCACCATTGCTTCAGATTTTGCAGAGAGTCTGGACGACAAGGGTGTTTATTTGCAATGTCGCAAGGATCAAAATGTGATGGACTCTCTCTTCTCGGGTCCATTATTTGCAGAAATTTCATGGCGAAACTGTGGCAGAAAAATGTCGGACGGGCCGGTGTTCACTCTTCCACCTGTGGGTGCCGTTGAAAGAGGAGAGAGTGGCGGCGATGTATCTGACTTGGACTCTGTGACAACACCAGTCCCAACACCAGCCCCAACTCCTAAATTGATGCACAAAAAGCCTGTCCACTTGAGGTCGAGGAGGAAAAGATAGGTGTCAAGTCGCAGAGCATTTTTAAGCCTGATTTTTGTGGACTCTACATTTCAACAAAGCAATGTCCAGGTTATTTGCTGACACCACAGCAGTTCGTATTGTGATCATGCGACTCATTGTCCTAAATTCTCCCAAATTTTGTTCTCTAATAACAGTTAAGCTTTCTCCCTTTACCTCCCTTGCCTTTGTCTCTTGCTCTGCTCCTCTTCTTCAGAAGTGACTTATGAGCGAGGTTGGAATCATCAGCTTTGAGCATTTCAATTTTATAATGTAGTATAATTAGTGTGACGATCACTCTGCATTTTCTCGAGATTTCTCCATATCCTTCTTGATCTTTTTGATGATTGCGTCGACTACTGCCACAAATACTTCTTTCTTTCGCTCGAGAGTGAACTCCTCTCCGACCCCCTGCAACTGTCGTTCATCCTTCTCTCTGAGCCACTCGTCATCCACGACCGATGGATTCGGGAAGTTGAACTTCCGAGCCCTTCTCAACTTGGAAACTTTTACAACATCACTGGGGACACTCGTCTCTCGGAACTTCGAGTAGTTTGGAGGCTCCACCTTGAGTTCCGACAAGCAACCTTCCTGAGTTGCACTTGGTCCTGTTTCTTCTACCTCGAGGTTATCTACCATGATGTTTCCCCAACAAAATTATCTAGATTGTACTTAGTTATTTGTCTCCCCGATCAAAGCAACGCCAGCTAGAGTCCACCTCGCTGGAGGCGACGATGTCTTGAGTTGTGCGTTGAAATACCAAGTTGGTCCTCTCTGTTCGGTCATGTAGACTGGGCATTGGTAGATCCCTCCAACGTTAGCCTTTTCCTTCGTTACAGCCTTGACGTGGATGATTGGCATTCGGCAGAATATCTCTTTCGGTCTGCTCTTCTGAAGTTGTGCGCTTGTCACATCAATACTTGCGCCCTGTAGCGAAAGGCCAATAATATACGCCCCGTCACGAGAGTTCCCATCAACTTCGTCCACAGTCATCATTTTAGTTACACGGGTAAAGGTTACCAACTTGTCTAGCTCCCACTGGTTCTTTTGTGCGGTGACCTGGCAGATAGCTGTCAAGAAACTAGTTGGATTGACAAGTCCGCTTAGCCACGTCACCTTTGGAATTTCACTCGGATTGTTCATCCACTCCTCAAGTTGGGAGAGGCGATCGGAAAAGTTCTTCACCCAAGAGCCCAGAGGCTTCATACTCGGCCAAGCACGCTTTGCCCACGATATTGGGACTCGGTCCATGTACAACGACAACATTAAATCCTCCATTGACTCACTCATTGTGAGCTCACCCGCAAAGCCTAGCTGCAACTCTTTGATTGAGCGTCTGATTTCGGCCAGCAATACGTTCATGACGTCCATCTCCTGGATGAATACATTTTGGTAAGGTCCAACTTCGTCCAAATTCCTTACCAAGTCTTCTACGTCAAAACTCTTCTCGCCAAACTTATCGAGTAGCTCGTTGGCAATTGCTTCTGACACTTGCTGCGGAGAAGCTGCTCCCTCCCCACTCGAAACGCCTTTCGGTTGCAGCTCAATCAGTGTAGTGAACATGGTATTGCTTTGCTGGGTGCGGAAATCTATCTCTGCATTTGGATGTAACCCAAAAGCAATTGGCGTGTCGCCCGCCATGTTTTTATCAATATGCTCGATGTACTTTTCAAAGGAAGTAGGGGCGGGACTCATAAAGCTGACACCCTTCTCGTCGTCTGAAAAGGGATACATCTCGGTCTCGTCGAGCAATTCATCCTTCATGAAGAAGTTCAAATACTCGTTTGCTACAAGACGATCGAAATCATTCACAATGTGCCCTCCATACATGATTTCTCCAAAAATGTACTTGAGATCCTGCCAGGGAATCTTACCCCCCCCAATATTATCCATGTAGTTTTGGAGGCACGTGGCAGAGTCTCTCAAATCTCCAATACTGAATGGGTAATTCATGTTGTAGCCCATTGGTCCAAACTGCTTCCGCTCCATCAAAATTGAGTGAAAGTGGCATAAGCCAAACAAAATGCTTTTTGTTTTTGAGTCCGCCTCTTCGATGTAATCCTTAGGAAAGAAACACCACGCTCTCTTCAAATTTGCCTTCAGTCCTGCTGGCGGCTCGTTCGTTAGCTTGATGCATCTGTTCAAAATACCAATCGGTATAGCTTTGGAGGGATCGCTCGTCAAGAACACCCTGAACTTTTCGTGACTGCCTTCCGCTGCGTACTCGTCCAGCTTCTTCTCAAGTTCAATAAGCCATTTTGGCATCAAATGGACGTTATTGAGAATAACCCAGTGCCCGTTTCGATGAGCCGTCTCCAAGCATGACATGGCAACGACATCTTGTCCTTGCCCCATGCTCACGTTGTGGTATGACACACCCTTCTGCAGTCCATTCTCCGCTGCTTTCTTGTCTAAATCAGCAACAACATTCGCACCAGGACTCAGAATGAAGTAAATCGGAGTTTTGGGTGTCGAGTCTGCAAGGCAGCTGTCCAATATTTCGAGGCTGTTGAGAGTTGAGTCACATTCGATGTATGCGCCCCCGTCTGGCAGTGTATTTCGAATGAAGCTGGTCAATGCCGAAGTCATGCGGTCGGGCCGTAAGCACCGAACAACTAGCATTTTCTGAAACGGTTGCCTATCTAGACCTGCCCAATCTAAGGGCAACTTCTCATCTTCGGGCGCTATTGCATTGAACCACTCACGGAATCTTGGTGCGGCCTCGACGAGGTCGCTTGTAAATTTACCGAACTCCTCGATGTCTGCTAGCGCGGCAGTGGCCGCCCAGGCAGTATCAGGAAGCCAAGCCAGTGGATTTGGTTCTGTTGCTTTTGACGGTGCTCGTATAAGGAACTGAAACTGAGCTTCGTTCCAATCCTCGGTGCCAATAATACCACGTTTCATCAGATTGAAGGTTAGCTGCGACAAGAAAATCAGTTTGTGCCTCTCAAAGAGACCGCGAGAAACCCATGTAAAAATGGATATTCTGAGAGAATCTCGAAGGCTCATGACTCGTTCTTGTAGATCATCTTTCGCGGGGGCCTTACGCACCGACTTCTCGAAAAAGGTCATGAAACTGTCCAAGGAGTATTGGTACATGTTGTCGATGACGCAAAGCTTTGTGAGGAGGAAGTAGAGCATGGCTCCCTCGGATGCCTGTGGTCGATAGGCTTCACGCGCTTCCTCGACCTCTTTCTGAGTGATCTTTCCGCTCTCTACAGCTTCGTTGATTTCCTGCGCTGTCTTCTTCGTTGCCTCCAATCCTTCAATCAATGGCACATCGCTGAGAATGTCTTCGGGAGCGTTCGCGAGTCGTTCGAGCAGTTCATCTTCTAGCTCTACGAGCTGGATTTGATAGTTGATTGCGGCTGCAGTCAATGCCCTGGCTTTTTCCTCGAGGTCGGGTCGCTCCAACTCGACAACCTTGGCTAGGAGCTGGTCTTCCAATCCCCTTTCAGTCGCAATGAAGTTGATCAAGGTGCATTGCGCGGCGATTTCGGGCTTGTAGTGGGGATTGCTCAGCTTCGTCTGCAGGTACAACTGGAAAGCTGGGTCGTACTCCACCTCCTCCCCTCCTAATTTCAGGTACAGAATACGGCCCTTTTTATAGATCGACCGAGACAAGACAGGGTCAAGTGTTGCGTCAATATCCGTGCCAATATTCTCTATTATCACGCATCGCCCGTTTGTAATCGCATTCTCAAGAATCTTCAACCAATTCTTCTGTGTCATCTGAATGATGTCCAAGTTGCCTTCTTCTTTTTTCTTCAGCCACTTGATAGCTTGCGCCTGCGGATCGATTAGAAGCGGCCAGCGCTTACAGTTCGTCAACACGGCACCATTCTCTATGGACACGCGGTCACTGGGGAGACCCTCGCTGACCATTTTGGAATTCCTACCATCATCTGAAAGAACTTCTAGTGGGTCAGACCCCTCCGTCATGGGAATGCCTCGACTTAGGAGGTCAGTGCTCCATTGGATTTTCCACAACTCTTCGCGCAAGTCCTTGTCAAATGCACCAACATACGAAACAAACCCTGCCGCAAGCATACAATCTCCAACAAGCGTCAATGCATTGCTCTTGAGTCTTTCAATTTCTTCTCCCCATCGGACATTCTCGCTGGCAAGCCCACCAACCAGTCTTTGTGCCAGATTTGCTCTCGTAGTCAGAGCCTCAGCTTGATCTTCGACCTCCTTCTTCTCTCGCACGGCCTCCTCGTACTTTTCATTGAGAATAGCCAATTGTTGTTGAACTTCGGCAACCTGCCGCTGGGCCTCGTCCAAACTGGCGATGGCAGTGGCTTTACTCTCCCTTGCAGCTTGAAGAGAGTCCATAAGAGGCTTAACTTTGACGTAAATCCGATTGAAGCTGTAAATGTTGACAACCCAGGAGCATAAATTGGCCGCGGCTGCTGATTTGGATGCCATTTTTTCCGGAGTGAAGTTGTCATCTTCCATGTATGGCTTGAGTAGATCTACCTCCTTCTCAGTGATGTCTTCGCCCCTGAATTCAGAGAGTCTGTTGAGTTTGCAACCCGGAGCGTAGATATGAAGTACGATCAGTCATTGATTGAAGGCAATATGATAAGTTCACTACACACAAAATACTCACTTCGCCTTAAAAGCGTCGACATTCTGCATCATTGCCTTGGCACGTTTCCATGTGTGTTTCTTCGTGCTATACTCTTTTTCAATGAGGATCAAGCACGCATTTGTCACCTTATCAACTCCCGCCGGTGGCTTCCCCAGATTTTTGAGTTCCGAAAGCATAGCCTTGCTCAAGCAATCAACTGCCGACGCAGCAGCCTCCATCGCAGGTTTAGCCTCGCCAAGCTCCTTTTCAGCTGAGTTCTCGATGGTCATAGCTTTCTCAGACTCTTTGTTTGCCTTCTCGGCCTCTAGCTGAGCCGCCTCTTCTTGGACTTGGGCATCAGCCTGTTGGACACTCATTTCCTCAATGAGCTTGTCCGTCGCCGCTTTCTTCTCGGCAACCTTCTCCATAGTGATCTTCAAATCTTTCTGCAATTCTGTCACGTCTTGGGATGTCTTGCGAAGTGTGGATAGACCAACGTCCAAACGATCAATGAGACGTTGCAAATCAGCCTGTTTATTCCCAAGCAGGAATTTGAAGAAGGAGATGAGCTCCAAGAAGGACTTGGGAGTAACATAATTGTATCTGCGCTGAGTCTCTAGGAAGTGCAGAGACATGTTTGCAACGCTCAAGTGTTCTTCGGCCATATGCATGGCGAGATTCGCTTTAATGTCTGCCGGTCCACTCATTTCCACATCTTCGAGGAATCGTTCCGCAACGCTCACCAATGCATCTCTTGGCCATGCATGGAACTGATCAATAACAGTGTTGTTCACTAGACCGGGGAATCGACGTGCTCGAACTCTAAAGGTATCTCCCACTGGCGAGAATGCAAGGACGACGTGCAAACTCTTCTTCACCTTCGACACGAAGAAATTGATCCTGGCCTCGGGAGTGTCTGGGACACCTGCAGATTTCGCCTCGTTTGCAATAGATCCGAGGATGTTGTCTATATCCTCCTTCGGGAAAAGGTCTGGGATCCAACCACTTGTAATAATCCCGTTGATGTAGACGAGGAACTGCTCGTTGACAATTTGAGAGTCTGTCATGAGGAATACAATGGGGTTGCCCCTTACACCTGCAGTCATGTAAATTGATCGAAGCTCTTCCTTCAAATCCTCAACGCCATAGCTGGACGTAACCGATATTTGCCTCACTTCAAAGTCGCTGATGAATGCTGCGAGGCGGCACAGACTCTGTTTTCCGGAGCCACCAACGCCAATCAACATGGCATTCCCTCCAGGATTTTGGATTATCCTATTGATCCTTGTAATGTGAAGTATCGCCTGCTTGAAGAGAACGAGATCCATGATGGCGTTACTTTCATTGTATTCCACCAGTTTGGAATCTAGGACAGACTTGAGCTTTTCCATTGACGGAATAGGTAGATAAGAGCCGTCTGACGTGGTGACAAAATTGGTGAACACATTGTTTGGAGCAAACAAATCCTCTTCTGAAATCGATGGCCCCACAAGATTCTTCTTGACAATTTCGTCGAAGAAGCCGTTGAAAACTTCGGTTTCATCTTCTGACACTAGTCTGTCCGCATACACACGGTGGGATTCGTGCGTGAACAGCCTTGCGAGCATCGAGGGTTTAATGTAATAGTCTCCCTTCGCATGGCAGCACCCTTGGAAGATATTTGTCAGTTCCCGCATGTTCCAGTTATACATGAAACGCACTGCAGAGGGTAAGAACTTGGTGCTCACGGCCTCATGAACTTGGATTGCAGTATCAACAATTTTGCTTGTCAGCTCTTGCATGGCAGGCCGGAATGAGCTAAGATGCCCGCCAAACAAGCTAGTGAATATTGTGTTGAGGTCAGATTGAGATGGCATGGCAATTGCAAAGGTGGCGAAATGGCGCTGGCATCGTTCACAAATTTCGAATGAGCCCGCAGTTGGATTCATCGCTGCAATGTACTGAATGTCCCTCAGCTGTTTCCTCATCCCCAAGTCGGCCCTGTCGAATATGGAGCCGTACTGCATATGCTGTGTCAACAAAGCAATCGAATTCTGCGTTCCGTACGTCTCGACATAGGGCAGGTTCATGTCGTCGATGAAAAATACCATTTTCTTCCCCATGGGCGGGCCAAAAATATTCCCCGATCTTTTGTCAATGTACCCTTCCAACTCGTTCTGTAGTGTGAAAGATGAAGTGTAGTATGACATGACAATATTTTTACTCAAAATACCATCAGCGTCCTTGTCCAGAGAACCCAAATAGTTCTTGATTATTTCAGTCTTGCCCGTCCCGGCATTCCCAACGAGCATGGCGTATTTCCCATTCTTCACAAGCTTATCGAGCAAGTAGGTAATGCGAACAGTCTCGACAGTCTCCACAAAAAGCTCATTGAATGGGGTTTCACCTGGCCGTGTCCCAATAGGGACAGGACAGTGTGTCGGTACCATTGATTGCCAATGGACGTGTTCTCCTGACTTGGGATCGAAAAAGTAATCAAAGCACAGTCCCTCCTTCGGAAACTTTGCCCCAAAGGTTGCCGCAAAGTCTTCCGAGAACTTTTTGCGGTAATCTCCTGATTTGTCGATGTTCATCGGTCCGCCAAAAGCCCACATTGCTGAAAAGGCAAAGATCATCTCAATCGTTTCGGGGGTCATTTTGCCGTCGGGAACCAACGGAAGTAGTCCCTCGAGCAAGTAGATGATAGTGCTGACCTTGTTGATGAGGCGTATTGATGTGACCTCTTTATATCCCTTCCGTGTCATTTCTACAAGGGCATCAACATATCGATCGAAGAGAGATGGAAGGTTATTCTTCTCGGTCGAGTTTTCTCTACTCTGCACCCACGTCTCAACAAGTGGTCGCCAACCAACATCGACTTCATTGATGAATAGAATGCCTGCCCGAGAAACTGTTGCTGGTGTCGCGTTCTTGAGCGAATTGATTTCGAAGACCATCCTCATTGCGGGGGACAAAGGCACACGCTCGTTGGATACGAGGGTGAGTACTTTATTGTCGTCCATCACTGTGTTCATGGATTCTGGTATCATCCGAGAAGCACACACAAATATTGCATTAGTGAAAAATCATCAAGAAGTTGAGCCATGAAGGTGTATTTCATTTACTTACCAATCCAGACGGCGTCAATATCTCCATCGAGGACAACCCATTTGTAAGTCTGGTAATCGTGAAAGCCTTGATCTGCAAAGTTCTTGCTCATTCCTCTCATCATAATACTCAACACTCCATCTTTCCAGTCCTTCGCCAGAGTCATGTATCCATATAGCTCGTCGCCCGTCACAGCCTTTGGATTGACAGTCTCTGCCACGCACGTATTCTTTGGCTTGTCAAGGTTGTGCGCACCTTGAAGCGTCTTCCAAATCGTTGTCTTAGCGCATCCAGCGGGACCAAGAAGCATGACGGAATGCCGAACGTCCAGCAGCTCTTGGAAATTGCACGTCTTGTTGACAAACATTTCGTCATATTGCAAACCTTGTTCCTTGGCTACCCGAACGATCTTTGTCTTTAGACCTTCGTCTACCGTTGACTCTACCGTTAGACCTGGAAATAAATCCTAATTGTGTCAACAATATCAACAATAATAAACAATAGAAAGGTGAGAAGCGCCCCGTAAGTGAACAAGGCGTATGCAATTGCACATAACACTCACGTTGACAAGCCTGAGAAAGATAGGAATGTCGTGGATGGGCATTTTCGGTGTGTTGAAATCACGAAGAGCGCGCATTAGGACCTGGTCCTCGCTCATTGTGGGATTGGCTCTTTTCATACCCCCCGCCACTCTCAGCACGGACTTGACGGCTCGAAGTCCCCAGTCATAGTGCGGCTGCTTTGATAGTAATGCGGCTGACAGTTCATACAAGGTATTGAACTTGACGGACAACGCGCGAGCTATTTGGAAGCCCTCCGACATTAACATATTCTCTTGGATCATTCTCATATCAGGTCGAATCATGGCGCACGAACGGAAACAGGCCTTGAGATTCTCTGGCAACTCAGTTCGTCCGGCGTAGCCAGGATTCATTGTGATCCAAAACCCGCACGTTGGAATGAGAGAAATCGTATCTCCCATGAAGTCAAAGTATCCAACCTTCGTTGGGGGTGTTCCCGCTGGTGCCGACTGGAATTCTTCATCCCTATTTTCTGGTCTTGAGAATTTTATGATGGCGTCCTGGATTGTCTTTACTTGAGTTGCCACTACGGATAGGACTTCGATGGGGATTCGGTTGAACTCGTCGAAGCATCCCCAAGCTCCAGTTTGGGCAAGACCTCGGAAAATATCAGCAATGGACTGGAAGTTCATCTGGTCAGAGCAATTGAAGACGTAGCATGGAATGGCGAGCGCGCGGGCAAGATCCTTCGTTGTTTCCGTCTTTCCCGTTCCGGCAGGCCCTGCCGGGGCACCTCCCAGATACAATTTGAGAGCCATCGTCAGCGTGATGTAGCATCGATCCGTCAATGGTGTGATAACAAGACGCCCAGTGTTACCGACCCATTCGTAGAAGTATTTGCAGGAGAAGTCACAAATCTTCACATTGACATCAAGAGTTGGCTGTTCCCATTCAAAGCGCAGCTGCTGTTGCCACGCGAATGCGTTCGGTCCCTCTGTCTTTTGGGCTATGAGGCGATCGACGACGTCACGAGAGTGCACGTCCATTGTGATGAGTGAAATAATTTTTGTTCGGTCGGCTCCAGATAGCTCGCCCAAAACAAGTTGGATGAGTGCCGAAAGGCGGTTGTTGCATGTATGCAGGTAGCGCTTCACCGCGTCTTCTTGGCCCCCTTCATACTCCTCGAGTGCCAACTGCGTTTCGTCCGTCCAGTATATTTGAGTTCCAGTGATGCACAATTGTGCTGGATAGTTGAACAGCCAATCGTGACGAGGTGTGTCAATCTCCCAGTTCACAGCCTTCTCGACGGCGTCAGATAGAATCGCCTTGAGGGATTTTCGCATCGACTCCGTCAGACGGTTCAAGTAAGCCTCCACCTCGCCCTCCATCGTGAAGTGCTCGTACAGTGGCACCTCCTCTCCATCCTTGGCAATCATCGTGTCCACAATCGTGTTGCTCTTCTTCCCATCGTCTGACGTGATGAAGTTCAAGTTTGCCAGGGCATCGTAGCAATCGCCAAGATACGGCATAATTTTCGGTGGGTTGGTCCCGTTCGCAAGCATATCGAGAAGAGCGACTGAAGATACGAAGTAGAATCTAGGGAATATCTTCTTCTTGATGTCGAGGTACTCATGCAATGATTTCGTACACATGTCAAGCTTCTCGCGCATACCCTGCAAAGACTCGAAACGGCCCTCGA
Organism: Thalassiosira hispida; assembly: GCA_036939495.1. Lineage (NCBI taxonomy): Eukaryota > Bacillariophyta > Thalassiosirophyceae > Thalassiosirales > Thalassiosiraceae > Thalassiosira > Thalassiosira hispida. Next base: position 6,747 of record JALLAU010000102.1, on the reverse strand, counting down.
CGGAGCAAACCCTGACGCAGTTCGCCTCCAACACAGCTTCCTTCATTAGCTCCTTGAACTTCGAATCGATCCCTTCAAATCGTTTGGTGTCTTCTGGTAGCTGCGATCGGATATCAGCAGATGCCAAGAAGATGGATTCTAACGACGCCCATCCACGCGAAACAGCCATCCACATCCTCAGGGTATCATCCACCGTCCGTAACTCACTTTGCCATTGTACTACGCGGTCCTTGAAGTACTCCATGAACTTGCCCATTCCATAAATACCCTGCAGCTCCATCTGGTGAGCTTCCATGCTTTCGACGACTTCTTCGCTAGGGCGTGGAACAAACATTTCAGTATCCTTGTGTGCCGAGTAGTTTAAGTCCATAACAGACCACACGCCTTCGATTTCAGTCAGCTTCTTTTCGATCTTGAGCTCCTTCATTGCCGTTTCGACAATGTCTTCAATGTCCTCTTTGTGACTATGAAGTTTGAGCATGAGCATGTCATGCAAGGTAAAGGCCGGATCCGATGGGTCCACTGCCTTGACATTACAGATCCGCGCGAGGGCTGCCCAGTGGCGTGCTCGAATAGCATCCGAGTGGAGGTCGAGAACAAGAGGCAATACCGTCGCCATGACAGCCATGGACTCGTCGATATCTCTGTAAACTTGCCATCCCTTCATTGCAGGATACGAAGCTCCCTTCTCTTTGAGCTGCTTGCGAAGGCGTTTATTTTGGTCTTCAAGGTCGACTGCGTTGACATCTTCCCATAATTCCTTCTCCCAGCATTCGTAAACGCTGCTCACACTTTGCTTGAATTCCCAGAGATGCACGAGCTGCTTAATTTCACTGCGAGTTTCGCCAATTTCTGGGTAAGACGTCGGCTGCAACTCAAACAAGTCTTCAAGCTCGCGGAACTTCTCGATCTGCACCTCAAGTTGATCCAGTTTGGAAGTAAACGAATCAATAATAGAAAATGCCTCCGGGCATTCGCCTTCGAACTTGAATGGCGCATTAGCTCGAAAGTCGCCACGAAATTCCCTTATTGAGAGGTAGAATTGGTCAAGAGTAGATCTACATGCGTCAGCAGTGTCATTTGCATCGGCAAAATATCTTCCTTCTTTTTGAATGTCTTCTTCACAACCGCCTCCCACGCCAGAGGTACCTCTTCCAAGCAGTCCTGTAGGTTCTGGCCTGCAACTGTGTCGTTCAATACGTCAACTCCATAACGACGAAGGATTTGGACGCAATCTCTCTGAGGGCCAAAGAGTTCAGGCACCGAGTCCATCTTCAGTCTCACATCCCGAATGACGGTCATAACTGCCATCAATTCGTCCGATTGGCTTCCGTGTGACTCATCAATTTGTACACTCAAACCTTGAGTTACGGACTCCATGAATTTGTGCAGGTCTGACAATGTGTTGATAATGGACTCCCGCATGTGGGAAGTGAAGAGATTGATCCATTTGGTAGCAAAAAGTGAGACCTCTCTCTTCGCCGGCGTGATGTCAATTCGTAACCATCCAATATCAGTTGGAGACTGGGCCTTCGCCACCTCCGCCTGTGCCTCGACGCACTTTTGGATCGCCTTGTCAAACTTTTCCAAGTCCAAAAGCCTCGTGCCGTGTTCGGTGACAATGGTCGCATTCTCGCAAAAGTCCTTGAAGTAGGAGGTGAGGTCGGTCTCCCACAGATGTGCGTACTTATCGAAGGTCTTCTTTAGATCATGGCATTTCTCATCGTTCGTGGCAATGGCATCGGACAGCAGTGCCAGCACACTGTTGACGGCCAAATCAGAGTGCATTTCTCTCATGTACGTCCCCTCTGCATCAAGCCGCTTGAAGAGCGTCGATATTTGAAAGAATGAACCCACGATGTTGTCAATCATATCCGACATGCCTTTCTCATTTGCAACGTGGCCGAGGGGGGGCTGGAAGTTGATGCCATCTGTCCCGTTCAAAACGAGCGTGATTTCAAAGAGAGGCAATCGTCTCTTTGCAATTATGCTCTCTGGGTCGATTTGATCTAGTAAAAATTCCAGCGATGTCATGACGGCCGTGGAGAGTCCTTCGACGACGACACTATTAACAAATTCCACATAGCATCTCCAATCGGCGGAAGCATTCGAGACCCTTAGCACTTTATTCGTTTCTTTCAGCAGCGAGTGAATTTGTTTCCCAGCGTCCTTGATATCGGAGAAGTGTGAAGCCTTCATGGATTTGAACGATCGTTCAAACTCTTCCTTCTCCATGGGCTTTGTTTTTCGTTCAATCATGGGCGTGTCCCACATGTTGACAATTTCTTGTACGGCACCTAAGTTATCTTTCATGGTCTTCAAGATGCCGTGGACGACTTTCACTTGCTCCATGGAGTCTCCAATAAACTCGGTGACCCCGTCCGATTGCCAGTTCAAAGATTCCAGGCCCGGTTGGATAGCTACATCAAATTTCGCCAGGTAAGGATCGACGAGTGGCTTCTCGACTGGCAACAAGCTGTTCAGCACTGAATTATTCATATTGACAATGAGATCCAAATTCCCCGTCCAAGCACGGAACGTGTCGGCCGATTGGAAGATTTTCAGTGCCGAATCTGGCACTGGCAGTCCAAGGAGAAGGAAATACTTGACCTCCCGCAGGAGCCGTACAAGCGCTGGGTCAAAATTTGTGACGAGCTGGTGTGATTCTTCCGACCTCCATAGAAGAGGCAATTCAAGCTTGGCTCCCGATGTTGCTTCAACGTCACGTCCCCACTCTTTGATCTTCTGTCTTTCAAAGTCAAGCAACGAAGACATGATAGCTCTCTGTACCTTGATCACCTCTTTGGCCTCCTCGCGGTCGAGGATGTTCCGATCCAATTCTTGCATTTTTTCCATCGGGATCTTCACTCTGGCGATGAGTCCGCGGCACCACGTCAAGGCGCCACCAATTGGAGGGAGATTGCGCATCGTGTCTTTTGGAGGGCTGCATCGATGTTGGAGGAACTCCTCTTGAATCACCTTCAGGTCTTTTCCGTAGGACTGAATCAGGACTATTTGTTTCACTTCCACTTCATCTTGGATTATCGGTCGATCCAACAGGGCCTTATCGAATGTGTCGACTAACTGGAAGCGGCCGTAGACGGTCTCGCAGTCGTCAAGGGCTAGGCCGATAACAGCTCCGAGCCTGCGCTCTATCTCCTTTACAAATTTACGGAACTGAGAGTACTCGTCGTCAAACTGAACGGCATTGATGTCCATGATATCATACTCCAAATTCTTCACTGCGTCCACCGAGCGTTGGAAGTCGTCCTTGATCTGTTGGATTGTGGAAGTCAGTGTGCTGCCTTTGGTCCCACCAATCTCAACCTTGGCGAGCTTGGAAAATTGAATGATGGTTTTCGTTAGGTCGAGAATATCATGACTCCTCTCGATGAAAGAGTCGAGTCGAGCAAATAAGGCACCATTTTGAATGGACCATTGATTTTGTGGACACTCGCTGGCAACTTTTGTCTTGTAGCTAAAGTATGTGCTCTTGAAATTCCCACACACTTTCAAGACCAACAACAGCTGCTCCACCGCTAAATTGGCCTCTTCGTTCTCGATCAAGGAGAAAATTTGCTCCCCAGAAACAAACCGGCAAGCCTGGTCAATTATTGAGTTGCACATTTCACGGACCAAAATCACAAGGCGGCTGGGGGTATTATAGTAGGTAGAGTGCTTCCAAATAAGCATGAGAGTGTGAAGCATTGGCTTGAACATGGCCGATAGATTCCCAAAATCATCCTCGTTTAACTTGTTGACCCATTTCTCCAATGTTTTGAGGTTCTTCATGTTGTCATTGGCTTCAAGTCGCGCGGCGTAGACCTCCTTGCACAGCCTGGCAAACGTCGTGCAGTATGTAGACTTTGCTTGGTCAAGCGCCTTGAGCACCCTTCGGGTGCCAGGGCTTTGAAGCTGCTCAAAAATTGAGTTGAGGTTGTTCGCCTTATTCTTCCAGAATGAAATCTCAACATCCGGAGTTGGGTGAAAGCCAAGCTTCAGTTGCGCCTCTGGATCTTGCTTCAGCACATTCTTGATCTGCTTCGTCCAGGTGATGATGGTACTTTCCAACAACGATATGCGGTTGGTGGATTCGGATAGGGAATCTCCGTCGCCGTATAGAGGTGGCGTAGGCAATCTAGTTTCAGCCTTTACTTGTCCACATAGGATTGCAGACGATGAGAGAAACGAATGGAAGCAATCGGTTATTTCTCGGCTCGTGAGATCCCCCCAGCTCAGCTGATTCGTTTGGTTGGATAGGACAGGAAGTAGCACATTCTTCGACACCAGCTCCAGATGCTCAAAGGATGACATCCCACCGATTTCGGCAACAAAAGTACTAGAATGAATATTGGCCTCCGTCAGCTCGCCTACCATCTTTGATATCGCCAAGCATTTTATCTTCGGCAGTCGGTTGGGCATTCCCTCGACGATTTTTAGACTTTCTGGCACCAAGATGCATTTTTTCTCGTTTTTGGTGAAGAACACCTCAAGAATTTCGCTGGAGAAGAGTACGCAGCAGATTGGAATATATTAGTCATACATGCAAGTTGTTCTAGAGAGGAGTTGAGGGCCCAAACCGAACACTTTACCTCGTGGCTTCTGTTTGAAAGAGTTTATCGAATTTCGCCCCTGGAGTGAGCTTGGAATAAGTAGAGAGAGTGCATTGAACAATGAACTGAACACGAGGGTCATCCCAGAAACTTGCGGGGTCGTCACTGTCTGTCATGGTGTTACAAGAATTGTTGGATTGCCGATTACCATTCCCTAGTAAAGAGGAAGGGGGTTTCCTCCGAGGTTCGAAGACCAACGACGAAAGAGCTATCGAAAAAAGACCTCTCGTTGTGTTCGGATTAAAATTCTAAATTAGAATTTGCCTTCGTGGCTTGATCGAGACTCGATTGCGGAAGCTATTCAGGTGGTCAGTCAGGTTTGTTTCTTCGCCGCCTATTCGAGTGCTGTCGAGGAATAGAGGAGTCTTATCTGGAATTGCTACCAGAGGATTCAAGACTCAGCGATTTGCGAAAGCTAACTCATCAACAGCTAGGCATTCGTTTGGTAGCTCTGTGCAACTAATGAATCAGCTCGGCTTACTGTGCAACTAATGAATCAGCTCGGCTCGCTATTCTCTGATACTACTTGTACTTGTTGGCGACCAAAGACTCTTCTCTTCGGCAACGCCAGCAGACCAGACTGCTCTCAACGCTCATTCGAAGCCGTCTTAGTTTATTGTGTATTGCGTCAAGAGCAGTACCCCGAATCCAACAACCCACCAAGGCAGTTCTACGCCCCGCTGCGAACCTGAAACGACGTTCGCCACTTGCCTCTTGGCCTGGTGCACTTGACTTTTCAAGGACTTGAGGCTTTCATCATTCCGTATGACCACATCGGCCATACGCGCCTTTTCCTCCACGGGGATTTGACTTGCAATACGCTGTCGACATTGCTCTGCAGTTAAATCTGGATTTCTAGCTTTCAACCTTTCCAGCTGTAGATTTGAGTTGCAGGCGACTACAACAATTGTACCAAAAAGTAACTTCATTGGCAAACCGCCCTCGAAAAGTAGGGGTATGTCCACAATGGGAACTACTCGAAGCTTCGACATGGACTTTGTCTTTGAGACGAACCTCCCTAGGTTAAGACCCTCGAATAGAATGCGCGTGATCATAATCTTGATGATTTTGGGATGAGTTATGGAGTTGAGCTTCCTCCGCTTCTGCCTATCTCGAAACACCACGTCTCCCAGCTTGCGTCGATCAATATTAGGTGCAGTGTTATTCTCCCCCTCGTCGTTTACCAATATACCAGTTCCAAACTCGGCGACTAAACGATCATAAACGGATTCGTCTCCTGGCAACTTTTTGGGCAGAAGGATATCGTGTGCAATTCCATCGACATCAATTATTATAAACTCCACCGCCTTCACCTTGTTTTCACCGGCGAAATCAGCGTCGTCGTTGATTTCTTGTGTTGATTGCAAGAGGCTGGATACAGTCGATTTCCCCGTCGCAATCCCTCCCGTGAGACCCACCGGTTGGAGTGCAGCTCCAACAACTGTTCCAGACGCGAATATGAGTATGCGCGTCACCAGGGACATCAGCATTCCCGTGCCGATTCGTTCATGTGATGATACATCATCATGGCTGATCGGAGCTGCTCCCAGCAACACCTGATGCCATGGTATTTTGTGACGCTGCCCCAGGATCAAAGACACCGACGCAAACGCAATCGTAATTTTGACAATGATGTTTCGCAACCTTGTATGATGATGACTGATGTGTCGTCGAGAAATGCGTTCCGTAGCAGCTCCAATGACAACTCCAAATGGTAGCTGAAAAATGGCAAGAATCACTTCTATCATATAGCAGGATTCAGTCATCGTCGGCTAAAGAGATATTGCATGCGGTTGGAGCACGGTTGGAGGGACCTCTTTACTATGCTATGCGAGAAGCAGAGGCAGGGGGGGGTTCTGTGGCAAAAAGTGTTTTGGGCAATTCAAGAAGTGTTATGGGCAATCCTGGTACTGTTCTACGATACCATATACGTTATGTACGTAGATGACGTCACATGTCCTCCCTCCTTTTTTTACCGCTGCAATGAATTCGCGCGAGCGTCTTCGGCAATTCCTCGATACGAAAAGATACAAAGCAGGTGTTCTGTCGGCAATTCGGAGCCTCCCCGCCTGCCTTTAGTACCACCGCCACCTGGCTTCACCTATGCAGATATTATTATTCCACCTGTAGTTGC
>JALLAU010000101.1:0-21578 GCA_036939495.1 Thalassiosira hispida | reverse complement strand
TTGGGAGTCTTAGCTAAACGATCTGTCACGGAATCGAATGCGTATCCGTTTGTCACCACCATCGTCATGGCGCATGCCGATCTGATCTACTCCGGAAGGTTACTCTCCCTGCCCCATGGCAGCTCGATCTCCCACGACACTCCCCGTGAAGCTGCCGAGCAACCCATCGACCCAATATGCCAACCTACGCGTAGCGCCCCAAGTCATAGCCACGCCACCGGTGGCGACAGGAGTCGGCGGCGATTTACGACGACGGCGCGTGGCGAGGGAGAAGGCAATGATCCGTTCATTGTTAGCGTCACGATGAATGTGCTTTCGGTGGGGGGATAGTGTATAGTGTGTTGCAGGAGCAATGAATTCAAAAGTGTACGACATACCTACGCACCTCAACACAGAGTAGGAGAATGGTATCCCATTTAACTAGGGAACTGGTAGATAGAAAGGCGGCAGCGCAGACAACAATCTGCTCCCCCGCCCTACATAAACCACAAACAAAACAGCTTCGTATCGGGCGAGGCGTCCACAATATCATAGCTCCACTCGTTCGCTGGCGCGCTTCCACCTAACATTGCTCTTCCTCCTCTGGCATGGCTTCCTTTGGCTTCACTGGATTTGCACGGCTATGCTTGGCTGTAGCGATTTCATCCGCTTCAATGGGATCTTTGAAAGTAGTTGGCGCATTGATATTGCCATCAATACTAAAAACACATCATTCGCCCATGAAAAGTCGCAGACCGAGCAATTACTGCAAATTGCACGGATTATACACCTGCCGGCCATTGAAGCATGCATCAATAAGGTTGCGGATGGGACATCAGCTGCAGGCGATATCCAAGCAAGAAGAGCACAAATATTGGAAATTGCCTCGACTCTATGTTGGCCCACGTCGCAACAACATGCAAAACAATCTTGCATTGACATCAGGGGCCAGTGTCCCTCTCTCGCCAGAACAAGCACACTATCTTACCAATGTTATGCGTATTTTTAAGAAGAGGAAGAACAATCAACGACAGCAGCAATCAAGTAGTGAGGGAGACTGGAGGGACTGTATACGAATCTTCGATGGGCTGAATGGTGAATGGCTAGCAAAAGTTCATGTTTTATCAGAGCAAGAAAATGAATCTTCAATAAGTGGCAAAGGCAGAAGACGAGGTCGCTCAAACGAGCAACTTTCTCTTGTGGCCGAATGCACCATTCAGTTGAGGTCACAAGATTTTACTGAAGACGAACGGCCATGGCTCCTATTTGTTCCACTCAAAAAGCAACCAAGGATGAAAAACCTGATTGAAAAATGTACTGAACTGGGCGTTGGCAGCCTGATTCCAGTGGCGTCGGATCGCATGGAAGGTGATGCATCATTGGCCTTATTGGGATCAAACAGCAATGAACCAAACCTTGACGTGGTTTATGCGAGCCATGGCCATGCACAAGAAAATGACGGCATCAATGAACGGTTTGACAAACTAGAGTTACAGTCGATTGAAGCTTCTGAGCAATGTGAAAGATTAGGCATTCCAAATATAACTAGCGATGTAGGTTCGACTCGGCGCGAGACCTCAAAGAGTATATTATGGACAGTTCGAGATTTGATGAAACACTATGATTGGGAGGAGACCCAATATATGAATGAGAGTAGAAATGTAGAGAATCCTGGGAAAAGAGTACTGTTGATTTGCAGAGAGAGGGGGTCCGTGGAAGATGCCAATGAAGGTAGAGCCAGGGTAGTACCCTTGCTGCAAGCTTTGCAGAACAATCGACACGTGTCATTCCTGGTGGGACCAGAGGGAGGTTGGTCTGACGAAGAGGAGGAAATGTTTGATAAAATGTGTTCCAAGTATAGTGGGAGGGATGATGCACCTGTACAGTGTGTTTCACTTGGCTCATCAGTTCTCCGTGCAGAAACTGCAAGTATGATGGCAATAGGTGCTTGGGCGTTGACCAATGCATCATAGTTACATTTAACTTTTCATTGATCTAATTTTCACCAATAGCTGCCTTTTCCAAAAAAAATCAAAGCATCCATTCCACAATCGCAACTCGTTGCACACTCAATTTCCCTATACTTTCCAAGTTTCCCAATATTTTCGTGGAGATCGTACAACAAATATTACTTTTCCATAACCTCTTCCTAGAATATGCTCGCAATGCTTATTGTTGCAATAATCAAAATTCACTTTCCATTCCACTTTGGGGCAAATCAACCACCTCTTCTTCCCCTTTGATCATAGTAGTAGTTGCATCTAATATTGCTTTACCCAACGATGATTCCGCTTCTGCATGCTGCATCGTAAATATGGTTATCCACACAAGGAGCATCAGGGCAAATGCATTTGGTACTCCAACAAAGTTGAGCGATTTGTAGCTATCGATATTGGCATCTAAATAATGAACGAAATAATATTATAGGGGCAGCAATGCAGCAGATATTGTAAATTATTGTCAAGTCCCGATGATTCACATGACTGCCAACGATTCCTTACCTAAATAGCTCTTGAACCAAAACATTGGTACTGAATGAATAAAATACGGGGGCAGGAGATATATATGTCATGTAAGAAGATGATGTTTTGCACCAATGACAATGAATGTCTGTCGCGAAGACAACTATACTACTTACTGAAGGTTATGACATTCAAACCAAAAAGCGCCCCCGTGAGGCCCTTGGTTTCATTTCTGAGTCCAAGAGAGATCCCATACAATGCACCTAATAGGAAACGTATCTGTTTCGTGAAACATCAAAAAGAAAGGTTTGATGTTGAGTTCCAATCATTATTTATCAGTCATGCGCAAATGAAGGCTGAAACTGAAACATAAGAGCAAGAAAGACCCACCCATGTGGTTATATCCGGGAGATCTGGCACAGTTGTGGCATCAGGTTTTGAATGTAATGAAAGCCGCCCCATTATTTGTTCTCGGCAGTGTTCTCAAACAGACAGCTACAGTTTATTGATATTTTTATTGATATTAGATGAATACTGTGCTGCTTGCGTTCTCTTGCGTTGCTACATGTTACGATACCTACTATTACAGAGAGACTGAGAGGCTCACATAGACATAGATAGGGGGGGGCTGTGCGCCCCCGAAATGCGTGGGATCGTTGATCCACGGGTTGATCAGCCTCGAAAACGCTTGTTTTGGCCTAATTTGGGCAGAATACAGGCCTCAATCGGGTCATTCTGTTGGTCATTTGGGAAATATCAAGGGATGACCCTTCTCTGGTATGTACACCTACTAATTCCCACGCTGAATCCCCCATCGTATACTCCTACATTGTAGAGAGGAATTAGTACGATACGTTCTACGTATAGCCTTGCTTTCACTTCATCCAACTTTCTTCCTCCACATTTGGCTTGTGCTCAAGTGCTCGACAATTCCTGGGTAGATCTAGCACCACGTGGTGATGACATGGCGATGGAAGGTGATGTGATACTATGAGAGTGTAGTGAAACTGTTCACATACCTCCAGCTAGCCTAACGAAGGCAGTTGTATAAATGATTGTTGGTCTTGCTTGCACCTCAACTAACCATTCTTCCTCCACAAATGGGTCCCTCCTATTTGGTTTGTGAACTTGTGCTTAAATACAGCAGGCCAATTTATGAGCAGTTCCACCACACGGTGATGGCATGGAAAGGTGCTACGACGCTACAAGAGTGTTGTGAAAGTGTTCCCATACTCCTGCTCACAAATCTAACAAAGGTCCGGGCAACACAGATTTGCCTGGCTTCCACCTCAACTAACCATTCTTCATCCGCAAGTGGACACCTGAGATTTGGCATGTACTCTACTTCAAAGTAATCACTGAGTAGTCCAAGCACATGGTATTGGGATGGAAGGTGATGTGATGCTACGAGAGTGTTGTGAAACTGTTCCAATATTCTCAGAAAGCACAGCACAGGTCTGCTGGGGAATAAAGGTTGGCCTTGCTTTCACTTCATCGAACCATTCCTCCTCCGTATGTGAGTTCCTGTCATAACTTGGTCTCCAATTTATTTTTAACAGAATACATATTCTCAATGTGCTCAGTGCTCAGCTAGAGGGGAAGATTTCGTAGATCAATGCATCTCTTGCTTCTGTTCACCTTCTTAATTTCTGGCCATCTGCTCTCCTCTAGCCTGGGGCACCATCAACGGCCAAAACACAACAACGATAACTTCGTCTATCGATCCAGCCAGAAACGAGAATGCTGCAAATCATCGATCACGCCATGATTGACAAAAGGAACAAATGCCAAGGACACCAGAGCTGAAGTTCCTCATTGAGGAGTGTTGGCAGGATGATGTGAGGTCGTGACCAACCGTGAGAATGGCAGTGTGAAGAGGATGGGGAGAAGTATTTTAGAGTTGACTAATCTGAAGCAGGATCAATAGACAGAGAGTGCATCGAGGTGTGTGGATGCTGCATTTATGAAGAAGAGGTGAGTTCAACCAGGCCGATAATGAAGGGGTCGTGGAGTTTTTATATTGGGGTGTAGACTAGTGCAGTGGACAATTTAGGATGACAAAGCGCAAATCCAATACCTAAGAGAGCAATGCATAATGAATCCAGCTGTTTTTTCAACTTGACAATAAATGTTAGGTTGCCAGTGCTGTTACCAAAAGGTATTTTTAAATCATTTCTTATCATGAGATTAGGTAGTGCCGGCTTAAATATGGTGAGCAATACATGTCTTCTTTTCACCTACTAACATTCAAGCACCCCCATTGACAATCCATCATCTCTTCTATTAAACTAATATAGCAAACATTCCCCAATTTGACCTCACTCATGAGGCCATTTCTCATCATCAAATCTACCCAGTGTATTCTATTTGACCCCCTTATTAAGACTATCTCTCTCTATCATCTCTCGACTATAATAGCCGTTACTTAATCCGAACTCTTCTTCTTCTTACTTGGCCTGTACTGCGCAATCAACACACAATGGTCCCTCTCATACGGCTCCAACGTCAACTGTTCCAACGGCTTAAAGTTCTCACTCTGCAATTTACTAACCTCCCTCCGGAACACCGCTTCCGGCGCCGCCGTAGAATCAATACAACTCGCCTTAATCGCAATCACGGTATGACCTCCATTCTTCAAAAAGTAATGCGAGTTCAACGCAACGATACGTGCCTGATCCGGCTGGGCGATATCGGCAAAGACACAGTCACACATGCCAACCAGCATGCGATATTTGAGGGGGTGACGCGCATCCTCGATGATGGGGATGACGTTGGTTCGGGATTTGGCCATGTTCAGGAGATCGCGTCCGGGTCGGTGAGAGAATTCGACCGCGTAGACATTACCCTTGGGGCCGACAATGTCGGATACGTGGGATACGGATGTTCCGGCCGCGGCTCCGAGGTAGAGGACCTTGGAACCGGGTTTTATCCAAATGTTGTCTACTCCGCCTAGAATGGCGGCGGCGACTACATGATTCGATGGAGATGAGGTTTGTTGTTCAACACATACATTAAATGAGTTTTGGTTTTTTTCAGTCAATCCATCAAAAACATATACACAGCAGGCATCAAGTAAATAACTCACTCTTGGACCTAAAAGGATTCCAAACCCTGTACTCCACCTTGACCGTATTCCCATCCGGTCCCGGGGGGCTCTCGACGCTTATCCTTTTTTCGCCATAAACTGCCACACCTGGTGTGCTATTTAATGTGACCAAGGCATCTTCCTTGCCACGGGCAATGAACACTCCCTCGTGTCTGTGTGGTTCAATTACCACTTTGGCGCCTCCCTTCATTCCGCCTCCCCTGCCGCCATCGCGTCCACCGCGGCCTCCTCTGCCGCCATCGCGACCTCCGCGTCCACCACCTCTGTGAGAGAGTTATTGTCGAGAATACACAACATGATGTATATATGAGATATATGAATAAATATACAACATTCGCCCAACACATACTAGTCCATCTGATAACGTACCTGCCACCACGACCTCCTCTGCCGCCATCGCGTCCACCACGTCCTCCTCCTCTACCTCGCCCACCATCAAAACCACCTCTGCAAAATATTATTGATTATTTGGACATGGCAGATAAAAAGGTTCAGGTTAGAATCTGGAAAGAGCTTGGTACATGCGCACACATCACCTGACACATCAGATGCACACCAGGCGACAACATCAACATACCTGCCACCGGGTGATCGTCCACCTCTTCCTCCTCTGCCACCAGGTGATCTACCACCTCTTCCACGTCCTCCAAATCCGCTCATCTTTGATATTATTGCTGTTATTAAGTTTGAAACTGAAGCTTTTGCTTTAGTGTGCGACGATGAGAGAGATGATGCCGCCCGATGGTGTATGGTGCTTTGTTTTGGCTTTTTTGGTTGGATGGCGTTGGTGGCAATCGCTAAGGTTCTGGAGATGACATTTGGCGAATACTATCAGTGTATGTACAAATTATCCTGAATATCGCTAACAAAAAAGATGAAGGGATGCCAGATGTTCGTCTAACCGTCGTCGGCAATTCCCGCCAATGAAAATCAGAAGACTGAACACGCGTCCCACCCCCGCCCCCTGATATCGGCGCGCTTCATATTCATTGCCACAGCAATACCTTGTGTACATTGCCTTGTTCTAGCGGGTAGGAGTACACATTTTAGTTCAAGCTCTTTGACGTTTTGAATAGCTTAACTTCATCCCTTAGAAGGAGTCGCTGAGGTTAGAAGTTCGGTGAAGATTGTTACGGTTTTGTAGGAATGATAGCTGAATCTAATTCCCAGTCCTACAAAAACATTTCGCATGGGTCGTGGATATTTACGGCCAATAGCATCCACCAAGGTTGCTCTTAGCTACGATCTATGAGATCTGAAATGAAATGGAACACTGATGGGCTGGAGTGATAATGGCTATGTTTCCTTTTGCAGAAGATGAGCCTTCTGCTTCTCTAATTCCTTTCTCAATTCGATGCTTGAAATCTTGATCGAATTGTGCCTGATGCTGCCATTGATATTATTTTCTAATTCTCCAAGCTTGGTATCAATACATTGAATTTCACTGCGGAGTCCATTGTTGACAGTTTGGTCGCATTCGTTTCTGCCAAACTGAAGAATCTGAAAGCAAAATTGAACCAAGAAGTCAGAGGGTTCTACACGTCCACTTCAGTTTCAATAAAATGAAAGCTCCACACTTTTCATATGACCCGAGGCGAGCAGGGTACAACTGGCTGCACACAACCTGATGTGAAAGTTTGAGTCTGCTCTTTGCTGCTTTGAGAAATTTTGAAGGCTAGACATATGAACGACATCGAGCGTGAAATCACGCCATCGCTAACCAGATCTTGAACGAAAGACTTGTCCCTCGTAACCAGATATTTGATGCACCTCAGCGAATTCTTTCTCGCTTTCTGTGAAGAGCGACCAAGTAATTATATCAAACTCCATGCGCCGCCACCTCCGCTCCCGGACCATCGTGGGAATATTCCAGCATCAATCACTGCCTGGGATCCTTTTGATCAGTGCTCCACGAGAAGACTCCAACACATATTCATTGTCGCGAAAAAGGAAGCGAGGAAGCGGCTTCAAACAAAGCTTAACCAAGTCAAAGTCTGGCTTTGGATCGCCATCACCACCGCAGAGAGATAGCATCGCCCATGAAATGTGCGGCGCTGTATGCAACTCATTCGATTCCTTCAATACCGTCAAGAGAGACGCTACGATATTTGTCCGCAACACAACATCGCGACAGGTTGCAGATTGCCTAGCAATACTTCCTATTGTACGGTGGCTTGGGTTTTGTTCGCCATACCTAATATGGACACAAGTCTTGGAATAACTCCCGTTTCTATCAATGCTTGCGTGTGAGAAAGCGTTCCTTTATCAGCAATGATTTCGATTATACGCTGCATTCTACACCATTGGCATATGTTTTGGCTTGAAAAAAATGCAAGAATGACAGCAATGCCTAATTAGAAATAGATGATTCGTGAATGGTCTGACACGAAATGGGAACGGCAGCTAATGTTGCTTTTGCTTCAGAAGGAGTACCTTATGCCAATCTACTTCCTTTCTCAATTCATTGATAAGTTCTTTGTATTCGCTGCCGTCATCAATATTACTCTCCAACTCCCCAAGCTTGGTATCAATCCATAAAATTTCGCTGTGAAGTTTATTGTTGACAGTTTGAACACATTCTTTTCTACCGAAGTTCAGTATCTGAAAGCAAAAAATGATCGAAGATGAGAAGTTGAATAATACAAAGAGCGCTCCATTTGAGTTATAAAACTGATGCGGCCACATTCACTCTCCATAGGAGTCCTCGAAGCCCAAGCTCCACAGTGTTATCATCACTTGATAGACACAAGCCACACAAGCACTTTACAACACCTTGAGAAACAAGAACACAAATCTGTGTAGTGCTACTTAGAGAAATATTGTAAATGCGAAATATTGAACACGCAAGTCTAGGATAGTCCTTGTGCGATGATGTCAAGTCATAGGAGGCTGCTTGGATTTTTGACCAAAATCTGAGGCCCCCTTTCTGCCAAACCATGATGAGTTGAGGTGCAAGCATGGCCATCCATTGTGACACACAGATATTTGAGACTTGGTAGAGGGAGGGGAAAGATATCAAACCATCCCAGTGCCCATCTGAGGCTGGCAACACATGTCTTTATGCACTGATAGTGTCAAGTCATAGGATGGCTGGAAATACCCCGACCCGCATTCAGATCCTGCTGGAGCTTGACCATATCAAACCAATCTCGGGAAAGCGGAATCAAGTTGGTATTGAACAGAGTCTTCTTTGCCTGCTTTGATCCTGGTCGGCAAGTGCTCGGAAGGCTTCTTCTCGGAAGAGTGAGGTCTGGATGCTTCACTCTCTTGTGTATTTTCCACCTCTTTTTCGACTGCTTCTGGCTCATGATTGCATTGTCACGTGGCTTTGTCACTATCAGTTTTTCATGAAAGCAAATCATCCTGAGAAATGGGAAGGTTCTTATATTGCATTAGATGTGTTAGTATGATGGCCGCGAGTGACCTTCTATAATAGTCACTATAATATCACAGCATTTCTAACCCACAGGAAGAACTTCTCCTGACAGAGTAAGTTGGTCTCCAAACACCCCAGGGATAGTGAGTTTCGGAAATTCCACAGTGGCATCATCTGCGGGAGGTTCGATCACAATGCCATCATTCAGCTCTCGATATCCAATATCAAAAACAATTTGTGCCAATACTTTGTATCGAGCCAACTTGTCTTTACGAAGAGCCTCAAGGTGTTTGTGAACCCTTTCAAGCTGATCTTTAGAGGCCATGGCGATGGATAGTTCAATCTCAGCCTCACGAATGGTTTCAGAGAGTTCCGACAGCGATGTGGGCTGTGACTCCTGCGCATTGTCATCCATACTGGAAATTCCCCGACCCGCATTGAGATCCTGCTGAAGTTTGACCATATCAAACCAATCTTGATACTGTGCACGGAACATATCCTCATCCCAAACTTCATTGCACTGCCCAATGAGATCTAGCAATGTATTTTTATCTCCTTTGCTTCCAGCCAATCTTTCTTCCACCAAAAATGGAATGTTTGGGATATTCAGTAATTCGAGGAGCTTGCGAATTTCAGCTATAAACTGTTCAAGCTGAAACCATTGGTCATTGTCATCTCCTGCCTTATCGGACGCAAACCTACCAAAGAGAGTTGGCTTACTACTTGACGGGGGATAAAAAGACATCTCAATGGATGAGTCGATAGGGTCCTGTTTATGACGAGGAACACCTTGAAGATCAAGCAGAAGTGGTCGGATGCCAGTTGACTCATCGAGGTCAGGTTTACGACGGAGGATAGATTTGAGCCTCTGGCAAGCAGCGGTAGAAATCAAAATAGTAGGTGAGCCAAGTGAGATTAGACAATGTTCAACGACGATGACAGCGCTACAAACCACACCTCACCCTTAACAATTCCCTCATATACGGAACATCCTTCCACCCCAACGCCACCGTATAAAAATCATGACCATCATCCGAAGGGTCACTACTCATCTCTTCTTCGTCATCCTGCGCTACATAATCAACTACAGCCACCGCCTTCAATCGCCCCTTCCATTCGTTCATAATTTCCGCTGCTAGATTGGCCAGTGGGAGTAACATTTGGGACATTTCAATCTCCATCCTTTCGCAGCAACGTTCCAATTGGAGGGCTTGAACGAAGTGAGGGTGTTTCCAATAGTTTTCACCGGTGATGAGTTTCTGGAGACAGAGAGAGAGAGTAAGAGAGATGGGGGATGTCAGATTAATATCGAGGCATGGAATAGGGAATCATGAGCAGAATATTAATGTGCTCACCTCCAATTCTTCACGTTGCTGTTGAATTGCCGATTTCTTGGTAACCTCCGTAGAGCCCTTCCTTCGCAATCCAGAACCTCTGCCGCTACTCACCGCGACTTCACCACCAGCATCCGCCGAAGAACCCCCCTTATTCGAATCACCAACCTTGACCCCATGATAATCCCTCAAATACCTCTCCACCAACTCCACCTTCGGAGCCGCATTCAAATTCATAAAACTTTCCCACAAGGCACGCATGGGCGCACGATACTCGCATTTGACCAAATAGAGACGTTTCGATACTACCGCATTGGATTCGACGGCGGCACGGAATTGATTGAGACGTGATGGGATGGACGTGGGCAATTGTTCGGACACCAGGTATTGTAGCGAGTGGATGGCCTCGAGGGAGGGAAAGACGTGTGGAGTGGCCGATGCATATGTTGGGGCGTGAATGTTTTGAACGTTGGACGGTTGTTTCAACTTTGTGGCATCCGGCTCGATCGTCCTCGGTTTGATGGCGCTGTACCGCTCCCATCCGTGGGTGTTGACGAGGGTGACGAAACGATGCTTCGATAGCGTTTTTAGCAATCGTTGACATCCGCCAATGGCATCGTCGGCCCAGTAGTAGTCGGGACAGTAGAGACGGGGACTCTCCCAGCAGTCACGACGGGGTTGGGCGTGGTAGCATCGTCCGATCCCCGCATCGGCGGGAGATGGAAAGGTTGACATACTGGCGGCGGATGCGAGGTGCGATGACGACGAAGGCGAGGAAGATTGGGCACCTCCCTGAGAAGGTGATTGCGGCAAGCCACTACCGTCGTTTTGTATCCCCCCACCACCATTGCCGCCAGTGTCGCTACCCTCGGTCGACGCGGTAATGGAATCTTGCAATGTCAAATTGGCACTCTCGGCCAATCTATCGGTGGTCAATCGCTGTATGGCCTCGTTGGCACTAACGTAACACTGCTGTGCAAAGTCTTGAATGGTATCGAATTCGTTCCACCTTGTCATTTCCTCCACGTGTCGTAATTCTGAAGCAGCAGAGCTAGAAGCGGAATCAACACCGTCCCCTGCTCTTTGCAACGTCGTCCCATCATCATCAAACGATACCCAGGTGGGATGGCCAGTCTTATCGGCAATCACACCCCCTCCCGAATAAAATCCATGGATGGATGATTTATTCTTGACAACTGTATCCCCCACTGCAATCTCCTTCGCTCCATCTTGGCCGCCACCACTGCTTCCATTCGCCGGGGAGTGGAGAAGAATGGCAATGCCCCCGCTCATCGGCACGCCCACCATCCATCGACATTCCCGTAATATCAACGCGGCCGCTTCTTTCATTTGGATGAATTCGGCCAGGAGTTGACTTGCCGCTGCGACTGTTGGTACCAACTCGGCCTGGTAGGCTCTGTAGAGCGCATCGTCCAGAAGAGTCGTTAAGGCCGGGGATGCCATCACGGCTAGGTAGTCATCGTCGTTATCACCATCTCCTGATTTCGTCCGTCCTGATAGTGCATCCATGACATCGTCAGAGGTGACAATATTGTCGTCATTACTATTATCGAGATCATCCATCGATGATGATGATGATGATGATTGTTGTTCATTATCCGACTCCCCGGAGATTCGTAACAGGCGGTAGATGAAGTGGAGTATAAATAGTGGTATCGACAAGAGGAAGGGAAGCGTGGACGTGGACGTTACCTTTTTGTTACCGCTACTACTTATTAACGATGAAGGAGAAGTCTTTGCATGTTTATTCCCATTGTGTGCTCCTTTGGTTTGTTGGCTGCTGCTGCTACTGCTGGTCTGAACATCTGGATTTGTGTGTATAGAGGAAGACGATGACGGACTGCGAGAATGACGGGAGGAGGTGGAGGAGGATGCCGATCGATGGAATGGCTGCGATTGGGATGTTGCACGAGCCATGGTGGTTGCTGCAACTGTTATGTTGCTGTATAATGATGTGTACGCACAATGAGAGTTGGTAGAAATAAGAAAAGAGAGGGAAATAAATAATGGTAAATATGATACAGGTGGATAACAAATAATGATGATAATAATGCCGCCATCAACATCGATCTTTACACACATCAATGAAGTCTTCAGTATATTGATTCCATGCAAAAACCAACAAAAAACAAGCAAATAATGTGCACAAGATGTGTGCAAGATAAAATGGTATGCCTGCATAATCAATAATCAAATAGTGTCGCCCGTATTTCATCAGATAAATTCAATCGATTGTCACTGCTGTGGCCATAAAACCTTCCATACGCATTATCTATCATGACTTTCAGTTTGTCAACAACCCATCAATTCATAACCTCTGACAAAACCATGTTGGGTGGTTTCATTCAACGAATTGAATTGAATGACACGTCAATATTTGCCATCGTTCTCATACTACTTTTGGTCTCGGTTTTCACCGATCGATACATCAACGAACGCCAATCCTACCTACGCATACGCACGGCAGCGACCTACGCCAACTCCAACAAACCACCAAACAAACCATATCACAGGCGCGTCAAACTTAACTATTCAACGAAGGCAACAGGAGGATATAAAACGCTCACCTGTACGACAGTCAACGTCGGTTCAAAGGTCTCTCTATAGAGGGGGGTGCAGGGCAACACTGACTTTTAGCTGTGTTGGTGTTGGGGGTTGGAGGTTGTGGGCCGGAGAAGTACCTATCTACAGGGTGCATATCTACCTATTATTTGTTGAAGAACAATCGAGGGGAAACCCGTACCATAGATTTTCATTTTCCCTTTTATTGTACCCATACGAATACGATATGTACGACATACATAATTGCTGTGGGAAGACAAATCAACTGCTAATCAACGCAAGTCACCAAGCAAGTTAAACAGAAATAATGGATAAATCAACTTCTGGAGCTGGAGGGTCGGGCCTAAGTATAAATGGCGAGCTTGGTCGTCCGTCGAAGCGCAAGCGAACTCATCTCCCCTGCAATGACGGCGGCGACCACAGTGCCATTGATGCACCGTCCACACTCCCGCCCGAAGTCTGGGCCACGGTGATGGATTTTCTAGATTACCAGTCCGTTCTTTCATGCGCGGCCACATCAAAGATGATTCTGCGTGATTCTCTGCCGCTGGTGAAAACGCTGCATATTGACAAGGCATCTCAATTGAATGGGTTATTGGCCTCGCGCTTTCGTGACGTTCGTGAGATGAATATTTTCTCGTTACTACATGTAAACGAAGAGGATGTTGAAGAGGATGGTATTATCGGCAATGATGTTGTTGTTGACACCGATACAGTCATGAGGGCCGTACTCTTCCTATCACGCTTCAATAAGTTGGAGAGGGTGTTCTTGGGTGGGAGAGATTCCAGTGGAGAGATGATGGGATTTGATGAATACAATCACAACAATTATGAACAAAAGGACAGAAAGTTAGTGACGAATTTGATAGGTCAGATATCCCATGCATTTCAGTGCAAGTTTCTCCCAAAAAAACTCCTCGTGCTAGGTTTGCGATGCCCGGAATCCTGTTATGTCTCTCAAGGTAGTTCAAGTTGCCCCAGTTGCCAGTTGGCATGTAAGCACTGGCCTCTTGAGTATGTCATCAACTTCAACCATGATGGATTGTCTCGATTGAAAAAGAGTGCGTTTGAATGCAAAAGGCCTAATTTTCTAGATGTGTGCCTCACCAGGGATCAAATTGAGAAAAATGTTCAAGCTCGGCCCGGGGGACATGACTTGCTGCATTCGGAATCACGACTATGGTACCTTTTGGGCCAGGGAACCCGCCATGAAATCCATTCCGACGACGGTGGGACTCCATTTTACTGTGTTGCATTCTTTCGGCATCAAATTGATGAAATAGAAAGAGCCATTGAAATTGCAAAATTGGATGTCAACAAGTTGGAACGAGAAGATGTTGCCAAGGCTTTGATGAGGTCTTTTGCTAAAGTCGATTCAGGCTGGATACCCCCCAAAGGCCGGTGCTCCCTTGGAAGAGCCACATTCAATGAATTTAAGGATCTAGGTCTACCAATATTCGAGGAGGACTGGTATGATCACTCGGTCACAAACAAAAAGAATTTACCGCAGATTGTCAAAGTTCTCAAGAGTGACATCGGTGATGTTTCTCAAACTCAGATTGAACATTGTTTGGATTTACTCGAACGAGTACTTGAAGTTGGGAAATCTCCGATAATTCAACAATCCATTGATCTGGGAGTGTTTCCACGTTTGGTAGAATTACTCGGCCAATCTTCACAATCAGTACAACAAGATGTGTTGTTATCGTCTATCGGATACCTCATTGAGATTGACAAATCACTTATTCAAGCCCTGGTTAGCGATGAAGTGCTAACAAGCTTGATGTCGTTCATGTCTAGTCCAAAGTTGAGTATTCAATATTTCGCAAGTGATATCATTTACAACATTTCTGCTCTAGGCAGCACTACACAGATTTGGGCTCTTGTGTCTCAAGGTGTTGTAAGGCACTTTTGTGGCTTGTTCATGTCAAGTGATGATGGCATTGTCGAGCTTGGGCTTCGAGGATTATTGAGAGTGAGTGTGGTTGTATCGCTTTTGGAACTCAAATGCAGCTCTCTTGTATTATTCGACTTCTCGTCTTTGATGATTTTTTTGCTTTCAGATACTGAACTCTGGTAGAAAAGAATGGGATCAACCTGTCAACAATGAACTCCTCAGCGAAATTCAATGGATCGATAACAAGCTTGGAGAGTTGGAAAGTATCAATGATGAGAGCGAATTAAAAGAACTTATGAATGGATTGAGAAAGGAAGTAGATCGGCAGAAGGTTCTCCTTCTGCAACAAAAGCAACCGTAGCCGCCGTTCCCTTCATGTCAGACCATTTTCCATTCCCCAAGTAAATAGAATTGTCAATTAGGCATTGCTGTCATTCTTGCAACAAACTCTGACTTCATGATGAAGGCACAAGTGTGAAGACCCAAAATATTGAAAGGAATTCAGCCTTGCGTGAATTATTCCTACTGATGGTATTGTAGCCCTGAAGATGTTTAATAATTTGTTTTGGAGATACCGCGAAACAAGCATTATTTGATTGGTTTCTTCACAAAAGAGATAGAATCAATACACTCGATGGTAAGTTGACAAGTTCTGCTACGAGACAGCTACGAAACATACTTTGATCACTGATGTCACTGAAGTGAGTGGAGGTACAGGTCTATCGTAGTAATTTTACACCATTTTCCACACAGGTTCACAAGTTGGTATTATCCTCAAGAGAGTATTATCAAAAGAGAGATTCCCAAAAGAGAGTTCTCTCGATAGAGTATTCTGGAGAGAGTATGATACCCAAGAGAGATGTCGCCTCGAACAGAGACATCGTCATCGCCTTGAAAGGAATCTCTCGTGGTAGATATCTTATCGAACCTCAAGGGAGTATGCTCAAGAGAGAATTCTCAAGAGAGTATTCTCAAGAGAGTATTATCACGAGATCGGCATCGCCTTGAACGGAATCTCTCACGAGAGTGTCGCCACGAGCGAGATCTCTACTCTTTTCAGAGAACATCTCTCAAATAGGTACTTATTCTCAAAGTATTCTCAAGAGAGTACCTATTCTCAAGAGAGTATTACCGAGAGAGTATTATGAAGAGACATATCTCCTCGAACGAGATATCTCGTGAGAGACATCGTCGTCGCCTTGAAAGGTATCTCTCGTGTGAGATATCTATGGGGGAGAGGAACTGATGGTGCTTGCTTCTTGAGTGCATGTAATAGATCTAGACACAAGCCTGATGATGCTATCTATCATGATACCCAGATGCGCAAACAAGTCGAAAGTAAATTGGAGTTGATTGTGCTTGCCTTTATAATATTTGTACAAGGACGGAAACCTTGAATTACCTCACAACCAAGCACACCTTACATTTTATTCTGAATTTAACTAAAACCAAGTATATTATATTTAACGACTCTTGAACCTTGGGAGCACGTATACCGACACCTTTTCCGCCCTTAGCCTTACTCGTCTTCTTCCTACCCGTAACTTCCTCCAAGGCGGCTCCACGCTGCGCACTGCGGAACTCTGGCTTTTGAGCTGCTTCTTCTTGCTCCTATGAGTCTCGTGAATAGAACTAAGACATATTAGGTTGGGAAACGGTATCTCGCAACAGCAGAGGTAACTCCTACCTGAGATAACTCCTGACGGCTGGAGAAGTGCGAGGCGACTCTAGTTTATAATACTAGGCTTTTTTAATGATATTCTTAATCTTCTTCCCCTGGCAATGCCCCAGCTTTCCCTCATCATTGCCATCGTTTGCATTACTATCTGTAACTCTTCTCCGTCTACGTTGTTTTGGTGGATACGATACCCTTCCCGAGGGAGCACAGCCGTACAATCTTGACAGCAGTCTTCCTGCTTCAGTGTCTCGATTGAAAATCTTCCACGCCTCGTCATCCTTTGATCCGTTGGACATTTCCAGGCTAGCCTGCGATTTGATAGAATTATTGACTAAATCAACGCAAAGCAAGGAGAAGTAGGATGAATGAAAACTTGGCAAATTTTATCTATTGTTTGAGTCTATTAGAAATAATCTATCTACTAAATAAAATGCCACCAATTTACTTATTTAGATCAGTTTAGGAATAATTCTGTCAACGGCGAATCAGACCCCTATTCCCTCACTAGCGTGCACTTCTCTCTTCTACTACACATTTTCATACACTTCAACCTTGCTTCATAGCTACCCAGAAACATTACCAGCAACATTGGATTGGGTTCAACATTTCTTCAATAATAAATTTCTCATAAAAACTTGGTTTGCCTCTTTCGGCGATGCGCATGTGAGCTATCTTCAAGCCGATGTTGTGTCATGTTCTTAGCGATGCGCATGAGTGCCATCTTCAAGCAGATACTCATCATCATCCCAGGTGGGTTCATTGTCATTCTCTGTTGTCGCGACATGGTTTCGTAG
Source organism: Thalassiosira hispida (assembly GCA_036939495.1). NCBI lineage: Eukaryota > Bacillariophyta > Thalassiosirophyceae > Thalassiosirales > Thalassiosiraceae > Thalassiosira > Thalassiosira hispida. Next base: position 4,369 of record JALLAU010000101.1, on the reverse strand, counting down.
TATAAGAATATCATTCCTATCTTCAACATCATCTCCAGAGCTAACCCAACTCACATCCTGAGATTTGGAGAGTGAATTGACCTCTCCTCTCGTACGCACTCGCACAGTATCACCCTCTAGCACGGATCCTTCAAGCACGAGCTGGCTCAATGGGTTAAGCACGCATTTTGTCAGCACCCGTTTTAATGGTCTCGCCCCGTATCTCACGTCGTAGCCCTTATCTGAAAGAAAGCCTAATGCGACATCACTTATATCCAGCGTCATATTTTGGCCTTCCAACAGTCGTTTAGAGATCTCCTCAAGCTGTATCTGCGCAATGCGATCCATATTTTCACGCTGCAGGCGGTTGAAGACCACCATTTCGTCGATACGACTGTGCATGGATTGAAATAATATCGAGAGATGGAAGTTAGAAACAAAATGTTTTGAAACACAAACAATACTTTGACACAAACACCCACTTCAGCAATTCGGGGCTCAATGTGCCTCGTACCACTTCCATAATCGATTCTTGAACGGCAGGTTCGCTCCCAGTGAGCTCCGGAGGGAGCTCAGCAATTACATTTGCACCAATATTGGATGTCATCACCACGGTCACATTTCTGAAGTCGACCTTTCGGCCATGCGAGTCTGTGAGATGTCCGTCATCAAATAGCTGCAACATCAAATCATTCGAAACGTCAAAGTGAGCTTATGCAATGATACAGAAATATTCACATGGGTAATTGAAACGCACCTGCAGCAATATGTTCCACACATCGCGATGCCCTTTCTCGAACTCATCAAGCAATAAAATTTGGTATGGTCTACGACGTACACTCTCGGTAAGAGTGCCTCCTTCCTCATATCCTACGAAAGTGTAGAAATGGGAGTAGGGCAAGAGTTAATGAGCGAGACAGGCCACATATCTCCATTTGCACGTGTTGATGATGTTCATAGATGACATTATATTTGGGATAACTTACCAACATAACCTGGAGGCGCACCGATGAGCCTCGAGACCGTGTGCTTTTCTCCATACTCTGTAGAAATAGGAGTAGGGAAAGAGTTAATGCGCGAGACAGGCCACATATATCTATTTGCACGTTTTGATGATGTTCATAGATGGCATTATTTATTTCTAACTTACCACTCATATCAAGTCGAGTCATGGCATTTTCATCGTCAAAAAGACATTCTGCCAATGCCTTGCAAAGTTCCGTCTTTCCAACGCCTCCATAATGAATTTGATAAGAGCATGCGTATGTATTGTATTAGACAAGTGATACCGAATACCAACTGCATATAAAGCATAAGCACCAAGATACAAAGCCAAAAACTTACCAGTAGGGCCCAAGAACATGAAATTTCCCAATGTTCTATCTGGTGCTTGCAAACCCGTCCTTGCGAGTCTTACGCAATTGCTCACAGACTTCAACGCAGCATCCTGTCCCACGACACGTTCACGGAGTCGATCTTCGAGGTGTAGAAGCTTACGAGATTCACTCCCTGTTATGCGGGAGACTGGTATTCCTGTTTGGCGAGCGACGACTGTGGCAATGGCCTCAGCAGAGACAAAGTCTGAGAGCATTTTGTGCTGATGAGTAGGAGCAGAATCCTCTTTATCCCACGCCTCCATCTCTTCTTCGAGTGTTGGGATTACTGCATGCTGAAGCTCCGCAGCCTTCGCTAAATCACCCTGTTTCCGAGCCACCCTCAACTCTTTCCTGGCTGCATCCAGATTCTCTTGCAATTTCTTCCCCTTTTCAAGCTCATCCTTTTCAGTCAACCACAACAATTGTAATCGATCGAGCTCTTTTTGCAGCGCCTGCACCTCTGAGTCCACTTGCTCCTTTCGTGCTTTTGATTTTGCATCGTCGTCTTCATTCGCGAGTGCAGATTGCTCGATCTGCTTCGTTAGCAAGTCCCGCTCAACCTTCCAAACTATCTCAGGCTTGGATTCTTGTTCAAGTCTTAGGCGCGAACATGCCTCATCGACGAGATCAATGCTCTTATCAGGTTGTTTCCGGTCCGAGAGATAACGGTTTGATAACGTAGCTGCCGCAATCAGTGCCTCATCCTTGACCCTGATGCCATGATGCAATTCATATGAGTTCTTAAGCCCACGCAAGATTGAAACTGTGTCTACCACACTCGGCTCGGCAACAAACACACTTTGAAACCTCCTTGCCAAAGCGGCATCCTTCTCAATTTGTCGATACTCGTCAAGAGTGGTGGCACCTACCAATTGCAATTCTCCTCGTGCCAGCTTCGGCTTCAACATGTTACTCATATCCATCGATCCTTCTCCTTTTCCAGCACCTGTGCATTTCAAGGTTTGCAGCAAGATGTGAGCAGTTCATAAGATGGCGTTACTAGATATGGATGGCACATTGCAACTGAAAATAACTGACCGATAATTGTATGAAGTTCATCGACGAAGAGAATAACTTCTCCAGACAGGTCTTGAATGTCTTGAAGAACGGATTTGAGACGCTCCTCGAATTGTCCTCGGAACATGGCCCCTGCTAGGAGGGATGAGACGTCAAGGCTAACCACTCGTTTGTTCTTCATTGACTCGGGTACTTCTTTGTTGGCAATTCTGTTGGAAGATTAGTATTGTAGAAAATAATCAATTTCACATTGAAGGATACATGAGAGAATACAGAACGCGAATACTTATTGCTCACCTTTGAGCAAGCCCCTCGGCTGTTTGGTGATGCAATAAAAGAATGAGAACCCTAATGCAAAACAGTATGCCAGAATAAAACTGACAAAATACAATCATGCAAAACGAGTAACATACCAATAGCAGTCTTTCCAACACCTGGTTCACCATTGTTTTCATGTCACAAATAATGTCAGCATGAGAATCAGAAACATCTATTATCCAAATAAAAGCTGAAGTGCACAACAACTCACCCGGTTCACCAATGAGAACAGGATTATTCTTCGTTCGTCGAGCTATAATGTATGCAGTATGCATATGATTGTTTTCAAGTCACAACATATTATGGTAGTATTAGAGCTTTGTTCACCAAACGCTGTCAAATACGGAGCGTCACTATAGCAACTCACCCAAAATCTGCAACGTTCTTCGAATTTCTTCATGCCGTCCAATCACAGGATCCAACTTGTTCTCTTTGGCCAGCTTCGTCAAATCGACACCGTACTGTTCGAGCGTTTCGCCAGGTTTTTTGTTGGCTGCATTCTTTGCATGATCGAATATATTTCCAAGGTTCATACCACCTGGTCCTCCTCCCCGGGGGGGCTGAGAGGAGAGGTGGCGATATTGTTGCTGCTGCATCAAAGAAGTAGTTGCATCAAGGGTGGAGGGAGAGGCAGGCAGTTTGTAGGTGGATATCATTGGTAGGGTAGACATCTTCATAGATTGCGCCTTCCAGCGAGGATCTACATTTTGTTGCATAGGATGCCGCTGTGGCCGCGTTGTGGATAGCAATGCATGGTTCATGGATGGCAATACCGAAAGAGAACGCCGGGCGGCATCCATCGCTGGGCGGACCATGGCAGGGCGATGGGATAGGGCATCGCTGCGTTGGATGAGGCTCCACATGATGGTATATTGCTTAAATGCAAATTATCGGTTGAAATGAAGTAAGATGGCTTTGTTATTATGGAAGTCTCGCATTGATGAGATGAAGATGATGTCTTCTTGAGAAAATGAGCTACCATACAATATCAATATGCGAAGTGGATGTCCATTGTGCAAAAGCGTGGGACTGCCAGTAATGGTACAATATCGTAATGTACACAGTGATGTGAGGGGTTGGATGGTGTACAATACTACCTACAATACCTAGAGGTACCTAGGTACATTACAATATGTAGGGCTAATCAAATGCATTTGGCCGTGGCTATTACCCCGTTATTCCAACGTGCCAACAAACAATGCAATGCGCGCTCGGCGCGAGGGCGTCGACTGAGCTTCACTAAGTCCTAATCCTACCTAATTAGCCAACACTACTTGTCACAACTCTTTCCGTCGCCCCGCACACTTTCCGTCGTTCCCGCAGCACTAATCGAATATAAAGACAAAACCTACACGCTGAGCTCTACGACACACCAAACTTGCACCCACAACGTATGTTGGCGATATGTGTACCTGTTCCGTATGTGATATTTACGAAACACTATCGCCAATCCGGGCATTTTGCTTTTTTTTGTGCATGTATATGTATTACAGACTAACAGGTTCTCCTGGGTATGAGTAGGCCCTGTGTGTGGGTGTTTGTGGGTACGGGGGGGTTTTAGGAGGACCCATAATGTGTTTTACCTACTGTAACTAGTCTAGAGTTTCGATCACCCAAAAGAGAGCTAACCTAAATCCGGCCAGATTTGGCGCCAAAATATATCAACTACACAAATATAG
>JALLAU010000100.1:0-21644 GCA_036939495.1 Thalassiosira hispida | reverse complement strand
GTGTGCCAATGGTGTCCAATCAGGAGGAGTATGTACAAGACATGGAGCAAAGAGACAAACGTGTAGTCATGAGGGATGTTCCAATGTTGGCCAATCAGGAGGAGTCTGTAGGAGACATGGAGCAAAGAGACAAAATTGCAGCCATGATGGATGTACCAATGTTGCCAAAACAGGAGGAGGAGTTTGCAGAAGACATGGAGCAAAGAACCCAGGAACAACTTGCAGTCATGAGGGATGCACCAATATAGTCCGTTCAGGAGGAGTCTGCAGAAGACATTGAGCAAGGTAACCAACTTGCAGTCATGAGGGATGTACCAATGGTTTCCAATCAGGAGGAGTCTGCATAAGACACCGAGCAAAGAAACCAACAAACTTGCGGTCATGAGGGATGTACCAATGTTGCCGATGAATAATGGGTATGTACAATTCATGGAGCAAAGAGACCAACTTGCAGTCATGATGGATGCACCAACCAATCCATCAAGTGACGAGTCTGTATAAGACATGGAGCAAAGAAACCAACTTGCAGGCATGAGGGATGCACCAACCAAGCCGTCAAGGGAGGGGTTTGTAAGAAGCATGGAGCAAAGAAACCAACTTGCAGTCATGAGGGATGCACAAATGTTGTCCAATCAGGAGGAGTCTGCACATAATATGTGTTTGAGTAGAAAATTTGCAAATAAAATAGGAGGGAGCATTGTAACAGGAAGTTACATTTCATAGGAGAATAGATTTACATTCACAAGTTGTTACTCTTATCTAGAACATCCTGCCCAGCTACCATACTGTTTTCTTCGTGTTTGATATCTCGCTGTAGCTAGATTTCCTCAAACCCGTTCAACTGTTGAGTTGGATTATCTATCAAGCCCTCTGTTTCTTCCTCCTGCTATCACTCTTCTTTGACTGTGACTTGAAATATTTCTTCGACAACCCATCCAACCAATCATCCAAAGAGGCACCATCGTACCGTTCTACCGGATCTAGGAGGGCCTCCTCAACCTCGAACTGCAGCGCGCCTGACTGTGATAGGTATCCCTATCATGCCAGGCGAAGGCGGGCAATGTATCACACGGTCAGCCTCCGTCAAGCGACTGCCCACGTCCGCCCACAACATTGTTCGTTGCCATCGGCCACCGTTCAATCCAGAACTTCAATCTAAAGGACAACTCATCCTCAGCAACTATGTCTCACTGCACCATACTATCATCATGAATCCGCTGCGATTATCACATCAGCTGGCAAAGAACCCCCTCTGTTCATGTTAACGAAAGGAGACCAGCCTATGCTTACCCGTATCGTATACCGTCTAAGTGGAATATCCCGGTGGAGAAATACGTGGCAGAAGAAATGCGCGGCTTGTTGACTATGGGGTTTATGTTGGTAGGCACCTAGTCAAACCATATACTGATAGCACTGTATACTGTAATCATGAAGTATGCAGCAACGTTGCAGCCAAAAGAGGTGTATGTGGGTAGGCATGGAGGAAGACCAACTTGCAAACATGAAGGTTGCACCAACCAAGACAAGAAGAGAGATGCCAAAATATTTGTAACTTTTAAGAGAGCTGCCAAAATATACATCCACAAATGCCAAAAATAGTGATGTTTTGTTGGAGTCAGGAATGATGCACCAAAGTAAGTTTGAGACAGGGGCAAACACAACAAAATGCAGCCACGAGGGAGATGTACAAACTATACCAATACCAAGGAAGGTGGTGTCAATACGAACCGGGTGCCGGTAACAATGTACAAACCAAGCCTGGAAAAGCCTGCAGGGGTGCATTGGACAATCACTATTGTACAAAACATTAAGCTGCCAAGACATGAAGACAGAATACAAGTGAAGGATGAAGAGATGACGATGATTGAAGAGTCACACATCATCCCGCCGTTCTTTTACCTATGTACAATTGGAATATCAATGTAATATGGTATACCTTAGCCAGATGATTCCTAATAACACTAAAAATACTTTTGCGCTGAACCTGGCTACTTTATGATATTATTGCCTCCGATCAATGTATTCACTCGAACACATTCGCCAATGGGTCCGTAGGAACAACAATACTCTCATCCCTCATCTTTCTCTTCCGTTCCTCGCCCTTCCTCCTCACATACTTATCACCCTTTTCCTTCTTATCCATACTCCGGACAACATTTGGATTGACAAACTCATCATTCACATAGAGGGTCTGGCCTCCGAAGGATCCACGAAAGATGCGAATGGGATTGAGGACGAAGCGGGGACCAATTTCAATGAGTGACGTGGAGTGAGCGTGGCCGGTGAGCTTCTTTTGGGAGTGTGCCTCCTTGGCGGTGGTGGCTGTTTCTTCTAGGATTTGATAGTTTCGTACCCAAATCTGAAAAAAAGAATCACGAGGAGAAGGAGTGTAGTGTCAGTCATTGGAAATTCGCATTGCGCAGATACAAAAGCATGGGGCATTGATAGATAAATATAGTGGTGTGTCTCATACCATCGTAGTCTAATACAAATAACGAGTTGTCTTCACTGAAGAAATCAGACATACGCTCGTCGGGTATAATCATAGACACACCACCATAATATAATGCAATCAAATGCAAAATAAACATGGCAGGCAAAACCCTATAATGGAACGTACCTTTCCATCCGCGTAATAAAATCCCATGACCCGATCCACAAACGGTTTACTCTTCGGATGTCCCCTAGGCGTACCAAACACATCCACAAATAAATGCTTGACCATCTTCAAATGATCCACTTCGTCAAACGCCTTGTCAAACGAAAGAACGGGACGGGATCCCTTCATGCAATTCCCAGTCATTTTCAATTCGTCCATGGTGTGTATATTCGTAATATGGAATTTAATGGATGGTCCACCGGTAATCATGAGATGCTTCTTGGGGACATTTTCGGGCGAGTCGTTATCGGGTATGGAGGAGGAGTTGGCGTGGGAGGTACGTCCGAGCCAGAGGTAGCCGTCTTGGCCTCGCTTGCGGGTTTCGAGGAAGAGGACCGTGTGGCAGCCGCGGACTTCGGCGATTTCGTTCACGGCGGCGCCGTATCCACCGCCTGCTCCGCTGCCCGAGCCCGAGTAATTTTTGCCTGTGACAAAGAAAGTTGAAACATTCGATATGATTAGTATGGATATGGAACATATATGCAAAGGTTGCAAGAGATGGTCAGACTTACCAACGTCCAACTTGCTCTCCTTCTTGCTCTGCGGAATCAACGTCCGTAGATCCTCCAGCAAGTGACGATACCGTGCCGTAATACCACGTGAGGATATCAATAACATGCGCTGCTTATTGTGATACCGTCCATCGGATGTGATGGATGATTTTATGGCTGCGAGTGGAGTAGGATCAGCTGGAACGGCAGCGTCGCCCTCGTCTTCTTCTTCGGAGGATAGGGCTTCGTTCATGTCCTCATCTTCTTGGTCGGAGCCCTCGCCGCTGTCAGCTTGATGTTCTTCGTTTGTTTCATTCTCGCCATCCTCCTCCTCCTCTGCCTTTGGCTCGGGTTCTTGCCTACGCTTCTTTGCCATGTTACTGTTGTCGTGGGTGAATTGATATTAATTATGTGTTCGATGAAATAAGTTCTGTGGACGAAAGTTGGAGTGAGTTTGGTCGCGTGTTTGTTGGCTTCTGGGTGATGTTATTTTTTGTTGGCGGTCGTGTTTGAGCGTCTGTCCATCGACAAGAACCTAAATCTTTTCCCGCCATTTTCCGCAAAAACCGCCAACCCGAAGACATCAGCATCAGCAACCTCATTTTTGGTCGAAGACCATGGCATGATGATTTCCGCCAATAGACTACTACTACAGCGGCTCGCACTACAGCGAATATCAGGCAGTAGGCAACAACTTTCACGCAGCAGAGCAATAACAACCTTTTGTTGGAATTCCAATTCCAGCAGTAATAATGGAAGCGTCATTAGCATCAGTAGTCCCAAATCAGCAACACCAATTCACGTCCCTCGTGCCACTTTTTTTTGGAATGCATTGTTCGGACCATCCACAACAACAGATAAACAGGAGGAGGTTGAGAAGCGTCTTGGTGATGATGATGATGATGGAGGTGGTAAATCTTCGGTCAACGACGTGAGTACTGATGCCGTCGATGATGATTCTGGGGAGAAAAAGAATGTCGTTGCACCGCCAGAGGAAACGGATGAATCTCCTTCTTCTTTTGCCGAGATGAGTAGTACTACTACTGATATTAACTCCGAGGATGAGAAGATTGGGAATAGCGACAACGATGGTATAGCTGCAGAGGTAGAAGTGTTTTCTACTGAGACGACCGATGCCGATACACCGATCTCTTTTGATAAAGTCTCGGAGAATGCAAGCGAGGAATCGTCTACCGAGATTGCCGATGAACCTAGCGAGAAAGATGATGTCGTTGTTTCACCACCAGAGGAAACAGATGAATCTGTTTCTTCTACTATTACCGAGATGAGTACTACTACTGATATTATCTCCAAGGATGAGAGTGTGAATAGTGACATTGATGTTATAGCTCCAGAGGGAGAAGTAGTGTCTACTGAAACGACCGTTGCCGATACACCTAGCCCTTTTGCTCGTCTGTTCGAAAAGAAAGATGAGGCTTCTGTCTCAGAGAAAAAATCCAATAAACCTACTAGCGCTTTCGGTCGGCTGATCGAGTCTAAAGAGGGCGTGAGCGATAAGAAAGACGATGTTTCTGCTGCTCCAGCAGAGAAAGTGAAAACATATGGAGGTCTCCCGCTAGACAAAGTCATCCGAACGGGCTTCATCACGCACATAGAGTGAGTTATTTTTGATTGAATTACATATTGTTTCTTGGCAAAACATTCTCAACAATGCATGGTGAGCTGACCACTGCACTTTCACTTGAACTATATATGATGCACACACACAAATATAGTTACGAAAAACAGCTGGTCGTAGTCATCCAAGATGAAAAATTTCGCAAGATTGATGGCCCTCGTATTCATCGAGTATTCATTCCCTTCCTACGATTCCAACCCGATATGATAAGTACCAGCCTGCGCGACCGTGCCTTGATGAAAGATGATGTCAATTCGTTAAAACCAGTTATTCACAGCAACAGAAATGTTCAATTCCAAGCAAGAGAGCATACGAGGAAGAATAAACGACGAGGTGAGGCGCCATCATTGTATGGATTCAATCTAAAATATGAGGGGGGTGAAGAAATTACCATGATGCATTGGGGGAATGCATTAGTGTTGATGCTCAAAGTGAAGGCTGGATTGGGATTTGCAGTGTATGATATATTATCAAAGGCATCATCCTCTCCTTCGGAGGGAGGCAACAGCGAGAAAGAATTGAAACGAAAAGTGAATACGGTGATTGAAATGCGTATGAAACGAATTGAATGGGCGAGGAATCAAATTGGGAATAAACATGAGGTTTCGAGGGAGTTGAAGACGAGGTTGGGTGAGGATATGTATGACTTGTTGACGGATATTGCAAATGTGGACAATATACAAAAAAAAGCAGATTTTGCTTACTTTAACTGTGTTCGGGATATGAAGGCGCTTGGTATTGATAATCTTGCGCCGGAAGAAGAACAGGAAGAAGAGGCAAGAGGGTTTAAGGATTTTACGAAGAAGATTTGATCTCTCAACTATTCAATGGGTTGGTGATAATATTATGAAGTCATAATTGAAACTATCTCTAATTCTTCGGGTTATAGAATACGAACTCAACCCTTTTTTACAGCAGTGATCTTCAGCTAGATTGCTAGCTCATAATGGGGGTATTTGTAGAGAATCTCGCCTTGATCCTTCAGGTTTTCAATAAAATCATTGAACCCTCCAACGGGCAAGGTCAATTGGGCAGCAATCCGCTGCAAGTCAGATTTGCCAAACTGCGTTTGTCCAGAGCTACGCATCGCCTCCAAGAAATTTCTGCGCTGCTTGCTTTTCCCTCCCGCGCCTCCACGTGACTTGTCAACCTTGCCAGTCTCGTCGGTGTGAACTTGCTTGACACTCTCGATTAATAGTTCCACTACATCTTCGGCATCTTCACGAAGGACACAGGGCCTTAAACATGCCTTGGCGCGTGCTTGGGATAAGCGAATGAGGGCTTCAAGTTGCCTAGTGGTGATGGGGACATGATCCTTTCTGTTTTCGTGACCCCGGGCGTTCCTACGCATGATTGGATGAACCCGAACATATTAGAAAGCGCCCAGAGCGTATTATTGGATGCAAATAATGTCAGGGTTGCTTCAAAGACTTACCGTAATTCCAAGAAATATTTCTCCAACACTTCAGTTGCATCGCGTGTCATTTTGGGTCTGCAATACTCACGAGCGTAGGCTATATAGTCTTTCACTTGCTGCAAAGGCATGGCCTGCTTCTGGAACTCAGCCACCCAAGGCAAACGACATCCCATTGGAACTCGATCTTGAGCTCCATACTGATTCATGGCATCTGCCATTCTCCCACCACCTCCATTGCCACCATCACGATGACCGCCGCCACCATGTGAGAGCCGTCCAATGATACTGCCTGAAATCATACGATCACGATCTGTATCTGCTTCGTCCCTAAGAATGAAGACCAGGTCGAATCGTGACAATAGTGGGCCGGACATTTTGAGATTTTCCGCAACACTCTTGCTCATATCATAATGTCCACTTCTAGGGTTGGCCGCAGCAATGACACTGCATCGTGAAGGAAGCGATGCCACAACTCCAGCCTTTGCTATGGATACTTGCTGCTGCTCCATTGCCTCGAGAAGTCCTGCCAAGTTTGTTTGGTGTAGTAGATTCAACGATTAGAACAAAAAACAATAGGGGTTGCCATACTGATCCTTTTGATCTTACCATCTTGGTGACTCTTTGGCATCTTATCAAGCTCATCCAAACAGCACACGCCACGATCTGCCAACACCAAAGCACCTGCTTCTATTCCCATATCTCCTCCTGGCTCCTTCGTCAATGAAACAGTTAGCCCAGTAGCCGATGCAGTATTCCCGCCTACATACACACTCCTCGCCGCCACCTGATTCGCTGACAAGAGCATTTGACTCTTTCCCATACTTTTGTTGTGGTGTGGTGCGAACAGGAGCGAGAGCGAGGGCAAGGCGAGACGCGAATTAATAATCAACTGAAACACCTTGGCGCAAAGTATAAAATACAACCATCGCATAATCACTCACCCAGGATCACCCACAATGAGCATATGTGAGTTGGACCGTATGGTCATTCCACTTTGTAATTCCATGCCTGACACCTCGGGTGGAGTTCCTCCAAGGAGGCAAAGTAAAATGCCAGCTTTGACGAGATCGTTCCCAATGATATTTGGACAGAGAGATCGGACTAAGAGATCAAATGGAAACGCCATACGTGTTGTCATGCTGTACATGCGATGATCTGCATGGGCAATATTGGTAATCTGCTGAAGCTGCTGGTCGGTATAATGCATATTGGAAGATAAAGTTCTGGATCGTTTATTCCGACCCCGGTCATTTTCAGATTCCATCCCGTGCTTGCCACTTCCTTGACCGCCACCACCACCCCCACGAGATCCGTCTTCGGCGGTCAAGTTCACAATTGAATGGCCCACAACGTACAGTTTATACGTGCTCGTCTCAGTTGCCCGCTTCCCAGACCGACCACTTGCCAATGCCGAATTCACAGCTTTCACAATTCCCGTAACAACGATGGAATCTCCAGCATGGCACATATCCACCAAATCTTGGGCAACTTCCACCTCAATATGTCTGGGTGCACGTCCCGCATCCCTAGTGTCTCCGTGGGAGTCTTGACTCCCACTCTCATCCAAGCCTTCACAAAACTCTTCCCGTACCTCCTGAATCTTGAGCTCCTGCACATCGCAAAAGTTGGCCATCTTTCGATTCAAGACGAATTTTGGACTGCGACATTTCAGTTCACAGCGCGTTGGTGAGCAATACTTTCCATCCATGAAATTGGCTATCACGGTTGAACCACATTTGGCACATGTGAACCCTGCATCTAGTACGCGCAATCGCTTCGGACGGGCCTTGGTGACGGTTCCACGAAGAGAGATGAGTCGACCTACTGTCGAGGTACGGATGTGGGCCATACGAATGTGTGAAGAGGGGGCAAGGTTGTACAATCTCGGTCGGTAGAGTGCTGTGTGGAAGGTGGATAGATGAGGATGATTATCATTGTTTCGTTGAAGAGGGTTGGATGAAGGAGATGTGAAGGATTGATGTCGACGCCATAATGTGAGTACATTCACTCCAATGGCACAACCTAGGCTGGTCAATGCACGGTCAGGTTTGTAATTCAGATACGATTCAAACGATGATGTATTGTTGCTTCCCTCGGAAGATTGAGATTGACGTTGAGAAGATGGGTTGTTTGGTGATGCATCTTCAAAGGCACTGAACTCCTCCAAAAATGATGCATGGTTGAAAGTGGCAATTTGCTTCCCACCCAAAATTCTCGGAACGATCATGCTTTTTGTTTCATTGTTGCCAGAAACAGCATTCACTTTTTGAAACAGAAATGATAGAGACTCCCATGTTCTTGATTCCCTACTGGAGACATCTTCGTCGTTTGCATCCGATTCTGATTCTGGATGTTGATTTTCCTTCTCTCGATCAGATTCAGATGCACTCTTTTGCTGCTTTTTCTCCATACTATCGATGACCCATCTCAAGAAGGAATACAATCTACAAATGAAAAACCAATCCTCATCCTCCTGACTCATTGTAACGACGGTAGTAGGTGCAATGCCGCTGCTGCTCCTGCCACCCCCGCCGCGGCCACGACCTCTGCCTCCGCCTCGGCCTCTCCCGCCTCCACGACCGCCGCCTCCACCAAAATTGTTGTACGATCCGTCACCCCCGCCGCCTCCACCGCTGCCGGCGACGGTGAGTGCCTGTTGAGGTGCATGCCTTTCCCATAGCTTGGAGAGGTCGCCCTTTTGGGCGTCGTTGAGGGCGGCAACGCGTGTCATGTTAGTTGTTGTTGTTTGTCATGATTCATGATGAGAATGTGGCGATCAAGAAAGATCAGAAGAGAAGAAATAAAAATTGGCGGGAACAAAGGCGGGAAATGTCAACAACCCTACCTGGGAATTCCTACCTATCTGTTCTCGAATATCGAGATGTCTTCCACGAAGATCTTGGCCGTTAGATTGAGAATAATCCCCAAGAGTAAAACACAGTTCACCACCAGCACCAGAGCATGACCATGGCATGAGAACCATGAACAGCATCATATTATTGGTGCCATGAACACACAAAGCCGTAGCCGCAGCAATGGTGAGAAGGTGAATAGCAACGACTGCCACTATCACTAGCACTAGCACTACCTACCACAATATGATGCACAGCAGCCATGAAGTCCGTCATCGCACGACCGGCCATTCGCCAACTGACGACCGAGGGTCTCCGTCGTCGCCGTCTCTAGCCATAGATGTAAGGACCAACAGCGATGATAGCAATGACAGCAACGGAAATTTCAAGGTCCATGGACGATTTCGACGTCGCCGCGATCAACTCCTACGATCGAATAAACATATGTTCGTATTAGGAGGCGCATTTTCCGTGGTGGCAATATGTCTCTTGGGCATGTGGGCGTCATCAACTTCCATAGACCCCCGCGGTAGTACTAGGCAGATTGATCAGAGAAGGGATAATCGTCATCATCCAATGTATAATAAGCAGAAGGACAGGGAAAAACGTCCCAGTCCCAAGGGGGCAAGTTATCGCAGGGATGAAGAATTGTTTCCAATTCCTGTTGAGATTCGTAAACGAATTGACGAAGAAAGAGCTCGTGAAACCGGTGAAGACGAAGAGCCCCCTAAACTGGCACAGAAGCACAAGAATCTTGTCCGTGCTAAAGCTGGATTTTGGAAGGAGGGTTCACATATTGTTGAGAAAGACCATTCACCTGAAAACGAAAAGGAGGGTTCTGGAGAAAGCAACAAAAAGGAAGGTCGGTTTTGGAAAGCGGACTCACCCGCTGTAGAGAAAGAGGAATCTGAAGGAAGCAAGAAAAAGCAAGGTCATGTCTTGACAGAGGACTCACCTGACGATAACGTTGGAAAAGGGAAACCTGGGGGGGGCAAAAAGAGCAGGCACTACAAGAAAGCAGCTGATGATGACGACGAAGATCATGCTAATGATTCGAATGAGAGTGAAGAAGAGAGGTCAGATGGCGAGAAGGCAAAACAGGCATCCCCATTAGACACTAAGCCATTGGTCCGACCAGTAGCCACGAAAATGGGAAGAGCTGAACTTCATCCTCGCGTCCTTCGTCTCCAGCTTGAGAAACTGCCCTTTGGTAAAAGATCTAGGGGGGATAAACCAATGATCCATCGCAAGGCCCTCCTCACCGACGTTCATCGACTTCCCATACACGAATCAAATGATATCCACTCCTCCGATCGATTCGTCACACTTTACCCCGACGATGATGAGTACGAGGGCAGGGTCGAAACTGTCAAAAAGTCCAAAAAGTATCGTAATACCGCACGTGAAGCATTAGAAGACGAGGAGTGTAAACCTCGTCATGAATGGCAGAAGGGGGCATTTCCAAATTGCAACATCCTACATGAATATGAATTGGGGCAGTTATCGGGGATGTTCGGCAGGGCGGTACGAAAGCAGTTGATTAAACGGGAAGGTGATGGCGGCGAGATGGTCAAGTATCTGGCACACGGGTATTGGAGAGATGTATGGTTAGTTTCCAAAACATCAAGTTCGTTTGAGACGCAATATGATAAGGAGTCTGAGTTTGATGAAGAAATCACCGTGCTGAAAACATTGCGCTACAGGCATGACTTCACCGACAGAAATTATGACCGTCATCGAAAGGATGCACTGGCCTCCGAAAGGCTGTCCAAGTCGGACTTTGTGGTGGACATTTTTGCATACTGCTCCAATTCAGCGATATATGAATATGGAAAAGGAGGTGATATTGATGGAAAGCTGTGGCCGTATGATAATGAGGAGGAGAAGTATTATGTGGCTGACATCCCTAGCTTGGAGAAGATTGATATTGGTACGTCGCTTTGTACTGGCTTGTTGTGTACTATGTTTTGTATTATATCATCCAATGCTAATCTTGGAAATATTTTATACACCTTCAGCATATCAAGTCGCTGTGGGCATTGCTGATATGCATGATGTGGAAGATGATGGATTTGCCTCCATAGCTCACAGTGAGTATCTATCACTTCATTTTATTTCCATCTTTTGGATTGAAATTGATTTCTCAACTTGGATCGTATGTCCTCTCTCTCTCTCTGTTGCAGCGGATATTACTCCATCACAGTTTATCTTCATCGATGGCAAATGGAAGATGAATGACTTCAACAGATGCAGATTTATGCGGGTTAGTAAGGAGGATAATTCACCTTGTGGCTTTCGTGTCGGTGCAAACCCTGGAAAGGTATGGTTGAAGATAATGCATCTAATTGTGTGTTCTCTTTTCAGAGAATACAAGTCTCACATGTGTTTTTCCAAACTCTACTAGTTCCGAGCCCCAGAGGAGTACGCGTACGATGAGGAAGATGAGATGATTGACGTTTACTCCATGGGCAACATTTTCTATACACTCCTCGCTGGAGAAATGCCGTTCGAGGGCCAGAAAGAGAGCAAAGCTCAGAAAAAGGTAATGGACAATATTCGACCAAAAATTCCCGATGAGGTGCTGCAAAGTGATGATGAGGCAATACGAACACTTGTTCAGGCAACAAAGAGGTGTTGGAGACAGAAGCCGGGAGATCGACCTAAGGCGGCTTTGATCCGTGATTTTCTAAAGGAAACAATGGATAGAATAAGAGAGGGAAATGCCACCAAAGAATCACCCGAAGTACCTACGATAGGTAAAATGGGAAGGCAGTGACTACCCAGCAAAGAACTCTTTGATAAGGAACTGCCCACACACACCGTTGAGCTTAAATGAACACTCGAAAAATTGACAAACTGGGTCCACTTCAGGACGGTGGTTTTCATGCATTAGCCGGTGTTTCTGGTGTAGTGGGAAAAAGTGCTGGTCTCATCTTCACTGGCTCTCGCTCAGGTCAGTGCTGGCGCTGCCCACGCATGGCAATTTCAATTCTTTCTATTCATCGTTTTAGGTAGAAAACAGAATGGAAAGCAAAGCACAAAGATAAATTAGGCCAACTCACGTCCTTAGCGCTAAAACACAGCCATGTAGGTCTGGTGTAGGGTTCAAATCTTTGCTCTACTGTGTCTGGGAAATGTGGACCCATCAAACGAACCTCAGGTGTACCAAAACCTACCTTAGTAATGCTCCATCATGATGGAAGGCATACCGACGCCAGAACGCCACCCGATTACAAGGCTCTTCCAATACATTGGTATACTTTAGCTTACTTTACTGGTAAGCTGGAGCTGAAGCGCCCACCAATCGTCGAATCTGCGCTAATTTCCATTACATTACCGAAAAAAGTATGGTGTATGGTACAGCCATAACTTATCCTATCTTCAATCCAACACAAAACATGTAGCTATTCATGCATAATGACCATGAATTTTGTTGATGACCTACCTACCAAAAAGTTAGCAGTGACATCGCAAATGAAAATGGAGCAAAAATTGAATGTAACACTGAAGTGCATTGGAGGGTGGTCTCTATCTGTTCGCATATTTGGAACATGTTTAGTTTAACTGAGTGCCTTGTGTATAATATGTAACTTGAGGTCTATCATACTTGCTGAGCGATTCTTTTTTGGACTCAAAGATAACACATTGTTCATCTCCGCATCAAGTCTTCGATGGTTTTCTAGACCTGCATTCGCTTCAACTGGATGCTGTGAGTTTGACTTATAATATGGAGACTAACCTTTGATGCGAAAGTGTGTCAGAAATTCCATGATCACAACGTGTGTGATCCATGACCTAAAACATAGGTATCCAACATCAAACATGTAATGGGAAAAATGAGACATGTATTCATTATTCATACATGATTCAATTTCAATTATGATCAAGCATGCTAAACATACATAGGGCTAGGGATTGACAATTGACATCCATAATCCATAGGTAGGTATCGTAGGTATCGTAAGCCACGGCATCCGATCTATCGCTGATCTATCGTCTATCGGCATGTTTCCTTGTTATTTTAGCCTATTTTAGCCCAAACACACCTTTTCACTTCGTACCCGACCTTTTGGTCTTACAAAATGAAGTCTGGCCGCTGTTCCTGTCGTCGTCAGGATGTACTGAGGAATTAGTATTTATTACTGAGGAATAGGTAGTTGTATTATTTGTTTGGTGTCGCTTTCATCAAATAAGATCGGAGTGTCCTCCTCTGAGTAGATGGTAGAGAGTAGAGAGTGTGTGAAATTTTTCAAGAAGAAAATTCTCGCAGTATGTATCTACTACCTAACAATGACGATGACATCATGGTGCCACTTCTTGAACTCTAGGTAGAAATAGGAATCAGCGGAATCATAGAATTGATCATATCGGTCACTCGTGCGGAATCATTAAAGGTAATGACGATTATTGAAAGAGATTCCTACCAGCCGCTACTAAAGCGCAATAGTCCACCGCAATCGCCGGGCCGACGGAAGAGCAAGCAGCGAGACGAATTGGCATCGTATGGAACGCTGGCGGGCGAAGCATTGCTGGGCCACGCTGCGCATGAAAGCAATAGCGTGTCATCCACCCCTCAATCAGTCGAGCCAGGACAATATGCTGAATATCAACAACCGCTCACCATTCCAATACAGCACGCAACGAACAATGGAATCTCACCCGGCGGACTCCCTCCTGCAATACCCCTCCGTCGTCGTGCCGACTCCTCCGGCGATCGAAGCATCGGCGAACTATCCACGGTCTCTGGTAGAAGTGGTCATAATCGGGTCCGGCGTTCGAGTTCCGATGGATACGAAGTATTGAATGGCAATGGAGGGAATTCATTGTCGCCCACCTACGGAAGCGGCGTTCCTCCCAAACCGCGTCGGAGGTCGCAATCACCCAAACCGCCGCGGTCGCGCTCCCCTACCTCTACTCCTGGTGGACCTCCCTACATACCGAATGGCGGCAGCATGAACAACGGCCAGTATTCCGCCCATCCTCTCCATCAGCGTCGATCCTCCGATGAATCCACGAATCGTCACCGTCGCACCCATTCGTACGATGTGCCTCGCGAACAACTTCGCAGGGGAAACAGTTCCGCCTCGCTGTATTCGCTCAATTCAAACAATAGTCAGGGGAGCATGAATTCCGAAACTTTGAAACTATTGCCAGATCCACGATGGGGGGGAGGGAGCGGAGGAGACCATCGTGGCGATCGTGCACGTAGCTACAGTTCGGGGAGTCACAATATGAGCAATCTAATTACTTCCTATTCATCTGATTCAGGGGATCCATTTGCAGTTCGGGGAGTTGGGTATGGCAGCGTCGGTTCTGGTTCCAAGGAGGTAATCACAAATGGCTACATGAATGGTACTTCTGAAGCGCCGAGGCATCGTCGTACCAACTCGGAGATTTCTACTTCTACTTTTGCATCGAATGTGAGCATTGATAAGAGCGTTGAGCCGGCGAAGATGGATATGACCAAGAGTTCCATGTTCAAGGGAATGACGGATAAGGGGGTCGTGAAACTTCAGTTGCCGAAGGATAACTTTAGGTTGTTGAGCGATCGGGATCTTGGTAAGTGTACTGTTTGCTGTATGGGTACTTTGCTTGAATCGAGGAAAGCAGGGCTCTTCCAAGCTAGCTGCCCAAGCTGCCAAACCAGTGTTAGGAGAGCATAGCTTATTGGTTCCAGAATTGCTTTGAGATTGAACTGGTTGCATTGGATCATGCGCAGTGCAGCCACTTTCATGATGCATATTATTATCACTCATGCCAATACCCTCTCCTTCACCCTTGTAGAATCTGGACAAGTCTACAAACGCGCCCTGGTCGACAACGAAGACGTCTACTTCCAAGACTATCACATCACCGTTGACGATACTAACGAATCAGTATTCCCAACATCCGAGTGTGCATGTCCGTGCGTCTCCTGTGAAAACTGCAACGGACGTAGAAAGCAGCTCCCGCCGACGTACTACGTTATGGCAGTGGATTCGGATATTTATCGGAGGATGTTCGATGAGGTGTCGGAGAGTATGAGCATGCCGTGTGGTTTGTATTATTGTGGTCATCATGAGGATGTGGACTATCCTAGTATTGGCATTGCCATGACGGGCGTGGTGATCATCTTTGTGGTGATGCTTTGGGCTACAATTTATGTGGATGGTTAAAATGCTCTTGTGATAGATGTGATGGCACAATGTGGGACATAATGCTTATCCGGGATGACATCATCTTCTATGTCGGGTGTGTTTTAGAGAGAAGATGATGGCAAAGAGTGAATGATCATCAGCATAATAGGAGAGGTGGATTTGCTATATCGAAAGGGGCCAGTGAACTGTTGCCCTGCATGCCCAGTATGGAGAAATAGACTACTTGTACAAGTTTTGTCGTGCTATCTTGCGGCGCTGTTGCCTCTCTATTGATGGGCAATCAAAGCACTCGGTTCAATTATTAGTGTAATATAAAGATATATTTGCGTGCCAAACTGCAATATGCTGGATTACGAGTAGCAAAGCGCAACGGGGAGAGGATGAACTGAATGCGACTGACTTGCACGACAGAATTATGTGGATGGAATGTGACAGAAAAGTTTATTCTCGGATACTCACAGTTTATTCTCATGAAACTTTTACATTTGTATCAGTTCAAACATAGTGTCAGGCATGCTGAAAAGTTTACTTAGTCAATAGAAGAATTAGTAATTACAAAATGAGTTTCCTGCTAGGTCCGCCGCTTAATAGTTTCCGCCTGTGTACGGCATCATAGAGAGGCCATAGCACAATCATAGCAATGATTGGCTGTATGAGAGCATGGCATGGTAGCATTTTCATTCGGTACAAAAAGGCAAGGAGCGCTCATTCACAGATCACCATTCACTCTTCACAATGAATGTCTTCGGCCATGCTATTGCTTCGAATGACAGGGTTGTCTCGCTGATGACTTGCGTTTATTCAATGATGGGGCGTTTGCGACAAATCCTGGAGTCAAACGACTTGAAATGCGCGCTGGTGACTTCGTAAACTGCAGAGCTTGGAGGCGGCTGGGATTCATCCTAGGCCAAAACAGACAGTCGAAGAATTGAAGCTTTTGAATCGCAATCTGGACGTGGACGTGGCAGAGCTCTGTGCTGGGCTCCAAAGATGCTTGCAGTCGACCTTCACGACATAGAGAAGTTAAGTTCCTTGGCCCCATTTCTCCGTGGTAACCCCTGCCTCAAGAATATTACGCTCACAGCGTTTCACATTGGGCCAGCTTGTGTCAGCATCATCGCAAATATCTTATCAAATCGCCCAGAAGCAGTCATTGAAGTGCTGGGTCTAAGTCATATATTTTTCGGCGACACTAAGTCTTGCATTGATCAACTGGGAGTGGAAGCGCTTTGGCTTGATTACAATGGAATTGGACGAGAGGGGTTTCGCTTACCAAGCTGATGCGAAACAGTGAATCGAATCTGCATCAGTGGACCTCTGTCATAATTCATTCGATGATGAGTCTGCAATCATATCGGTATTGGCCGATTTGGCCAAAAACTCCAAGCTAGGAACACTTTGTCTAAAAGAAAATAGCGGAATCACCAAAGCAGGGTGGTCGGCCATGTTGAAACTTGTTTATGACAGCTCAAGCATTCATGATGTTATGGTCAAACCACAGACTTTATGGGTTTGAACCTTGCTGATTTTAGAAATGCGTTCCCTGAATGAAAGTTGGAACAAACTGATGGTTGAACGGATCAAGATTCTTTGGAGCCATGCGCGAGGAGACCTTAATCTTGGTGGCTCCACCATCATTGCAGGCGTCATGCCACGTCGTGCATTTGTATCAACAGGCTTGATATCATGCATTTGATAACAACAGGCTTTCGGTCCAGACCTGAACTTTGCAATAGAATCCAATGCGTCCCGAATGATCTTAGGTGTGCCAACAGGAACTTGTACGTAGTAGGTTGCGTGCCAAACGCAAGGAAGATGAGAACAATGAGCTTCGTGATGAGAGCATAGAGCTACGTGGCAAGATTAAGTGTCTTCGGGCAACGCAAAGCTAGACTGAATGATTGTAGGTAGGGATAAGGCGCAGCAAAGGCTACGTGTGGGACTGATGGAGTAAAATGCACAGTAGAATGCTGAAGTAAACCTAAAATGAATACCCTTATCTGAATAATACCAGCTTGGCGATTGACGATCGTACTTATCTTTTCCTCCCCCCCCATCTCAGTATGCTACTGTCTACTAGTGTTCAGACGCAACGTAAGGGAGAGTGAAATAGCACAAGAAGTAAGACTAAAGTGACATCGAACATAGGAGAGAATAAGTGGTTACGGTTGGAGAGGCTCTCGTATTATTCAATATTCGTGAGAATAAATACATAAGGTAATAATCCTGAGTGATGCCTGAGTGATGCCATGAGTAGAGTGACTTCTGGTGGCCATATATGATTTTAGTCAAGGAGTAGAACTGTGGCGTTTTAATGACGATGATTTGGTTGCTCATATTCATTAGTGGTTGAGCCAAAGTGTGGTATTGTCATGCTCTTCTCACAGAAGACCAAAGGTGCTACCCTCTAAGAATGAGGGATTCATGGTCGTTTGTGTGGATTGTAACACTGTCTGCATTCAACACCAACCTCAATCGCAAAGTATCCAGGAATTGGGTGTAACTCATCATCTATTATTTTTTTTATGAAACATCGCCCCACATGACTCATCGCAGAATTAATTGCCAAGGCCAACAAGACATCATCATTCCACACTGCTTAAAGTCCGAGCTTAGTTCTGCGCCAGTGACGACGCTTGGCGTTGTACTTGACGGTATTATCTGTTCGGAGGCGAATCCATTGAGGAAGAGGGCGGTTCTGCCTCTGCTTCTTAGCGAGGGTGCGCTTTGTGCGGAAAGTCTTTTGTGATGGCTGTTTTAGGAAGTTGGGATAGTAAAAAAAGACAAACGAATGTGAGTCATTGATGCATCCTTTCAACGGCATGGTGGGGGGTCGGGATTATCGATAAATCCTTTGAAAGACAGGTCAGCGAAGTCCAGCTTCATCCTGCTGCGAAAGACAGCCGGCCCGACGGCACCGCCACTCATGGCCTTGCCATCCTGTGCTTTCACAGACATCTCTCCTACCCCCCTCGACATCACTTCCCAACCAACGATTACAGACACACATATTCTTAGCTACATTGCTAAGCTGCTAGCATTACCGGCTGATTTCCGCTTGAGGATAGGGCGGATAGCACTCACCATCTTGACGGTTGTTTTTAGTAACAAAATGTGGGAAGGAGGTGGCTTTCGATTTGTACCAAGCCTCGTATGTAGACCATTTAGTAAAAGGTAAGTATTCCCGGGAAATCTTCTTAGGTATTAGGTATTTCTGAGAATATATTGTTACTCGCCAAAAGCGAAATCATGAGAAAATAAATGAACCATGACAAAGACAGCACCAGCAGACAGCACATGACAGTAACGCAACCTAAATGCGGAACAATGGGAACAATGACAGTATAACGTGCAACCTAAATGCTAGAGAAAAGTCCCACACTCAATAATTGTACCGGAAAAGCTCGAATCTTCCTAGAGAAGGTAGGCACTCGGAGAGTAAATAGGAGTATTAGCAGAGCTACCATACTACTTCGTTGTCAGAAGCATTCTTCGGGATCACAGCATATAATTGTGTAAAAAAGTAGATACTACATCCACAATGATGAAAATGACAAACCGCATAAACATTGTGCGAGCGAGATTGTCAACTTCTTTTCAATCATCATAAGTTCAAAAAACTTGATCGCCCGGTTGAGATAAGGCGTATGGTAATGGTAGGAAAGGGTGGCATGATGTGGCTGGGCATTTTCAAGTGGCACATGGCTGGTTCTACCGTGGGCAGTTTATCCCTATATCTATATGTGCCGGGTCAGGATAATAGTTTGAAGAGATAATGAAGATTTTGAGAAAATGATCCACCGCCTCACCCGTGCTGTGAGGAGGCAGCCTCAGGTGATGGCAGTATGAAAATGTCGCCACTTGTTAATACTGACCGAAAAGGAGGAGCGTTTTCAACTAAGCTAAAACAATTCAAAAGAGTTATTTGGTGTTGCCATAGTCTGGGGAAATGCCAAGCACAAACTTGGTTGGCTGCACTATGCACGTGCGGCTGCACAGAGTAGGTGGGGCTAGCACGTGAAAAGTAAACCACAGCGACAACAGATGGAACCCCAGCCCGAATGAAAAGGCCAGCTAGTTCTCGGAGCATGCCCCCAAGGGATAATTAACATTTGATCAGTTTCAGAATGAATACGATTTTTTTCTGTGTGTGTGTGCATTAGAGGCTCACAAAAGAATATCCCGTGATGAGGAGTATCATTATACATTCACCACATACATTTGGCCCTGCCTGCAACCCCCAAAAGAGAAGCTCACTCGATTAACATCAGCCATCTATAGTGTGACCACGGAGTGTTTCGATCATGGTCTGTGAGAGAGGGAGAGGATAAAGGCATGGACTGACCGTGGCGCTCTCGAAAAATCACACGGTGTCCAAATGTGAGCATTGCGGAGTGGAGAACAACCGTGGTCAAACGTTACTAGGGGAAGTGTGTCCAGGGTGAAATATGGCTATATATTACACATGATGTGTCCAAGTCGAGCATCTATTCATTCAACACTCTGCACATCTGAGTTTGGAAAATTGTCAGCTACCATAATAGTTAGAACTAGAATGCAACACACAGCTTTCGGAGGATGACTTCCCTTGAAGTGCCAATGCTCCTCAGAGTGTTCAATCCAGCAAGATAATGCACTTTTGATACATATGAGTATAACCAACTCAAGTATCTGATCAGATACTTGAGTTGGTTATACTCATGTATAAGAATAATCTCTAATGCTCAGTTCAATTGTCAAGAGGCTCTCATAAGAGGATATGCACTATCATATCAATATCAGATCCAACACAGTGTGATGCAGATCGTATCACTCTTAAACTTGATAAAATCAAGAATTTGAATGAAGAGGTCTACAGTATGATGCCACGGAGTAGATTTAAAATTTGAAACATCTTGCATAGAAAAGGAAATAGGGAAGAAGACAAATTTTCTGTGAAAAGGCTGTCGTCGGTTCTTACCAAGACAAGTGGGCGCCATCTCGGCGTGGAAACAGTATGGTGTGGTGTGACATAAAAAGGAACAGTCGTTACTTCTAATATGTTTCAAATCACTTAGTGGGTAAATGGGGTGGGTCATGGAAGTTTTGTCCTCTGGTCTCTGGTGGTGTCTCCCGACCTCAAAGGCTAACGAATCACTCTATCACTATATGCCTAGTAATGAACAGAATAAATTGAAATATTGTTTTCAGCAACAGCAGCCAGGTGGGTGCCATCCCAGCACCCAGCATAACAAACAGTGTGGTGTGACGTAAGGAAGAATAAAAATTGCTTCTATGGTGTTTCAAAAACTTGCTGGATGCATGGGACAGGTCTGGAAGATGCGAGTCTGAGCGTAGGTACCGAAAACAAAAACCAGTCTGCTTTTCAACAGAAAAGAAGTTCGGCGATGAGATATTAATTCCTACAGTATGTAGGATTTTCATGTGAATGCGTTGAGTTTGATTCGTACCGGTAACTAGTTTACGGGACTGAGGTAGTACTGGTAATTAAGATTTCATACCGATATTTACCGTTAATTACCGTTAATTAATATCCGGCTACCGCTTATTACCATTAATTACCGTTAACTACCGCTTATTACCATTAATTAATATCTGGCTACCGCTTATTACCATTACTTAATATCCGGCTACCGTTAATTACCGTTAACTAATATCCGGCTACTTATTATTACCATTACTAATTAGTTTCCCGCTACCGTTAATTACCGTTAATTAATTAATATCCGGCTACCGCTTATTACCATTAATTACCGTTAATTAATGTCCGGTAACGGTATGTACCTGTACTTATTTTCGGCGAGCGAAAATGAATTCCTAACGTGCGTTGAGAACTTTAATGCGGGAATGAGGTACGACACTATCAATCGCTGATTCTAAATCCTTTCTGAATAAATTTCTAAGACTCGCGTCTTCCAGGAGGATAGGTACGATAGATGTGAGAACAGTTCGATCGTGTGTACAGCTTGGCAGTAGTCATTTTATCTTTCCCAAGTGAATGACTGAGACAGCCAATTCATTAATTAAACAACGGGTATTGCATCTTCTATCTATCTTTTTTTAAGACTGAATCAAATCTAAAGGGATGGTCATAAAAACGCATTCCCTAAAAAAAGCATGCCTGCCCCGATCAGTCACGGGGACTGTCCGTCGATGTCATGCCATGGAGGTCAATTGGGGTGGGCGGGGGCTCCAGAAGGTGGTCGAGCGAGAGCAAAACTGCATCATACATTTCAGATTGATACAATCAAAACATGAAGCTATCCTTCTCCAATTTTCTCATCAACGCACTCGTTCTAACGGTTGCACTCAACCTCCTCGAGGTAACATCAGCCATGAGAATGACCAACATGTTAATGGACAGTCCTCTCGAAACATTTTTATCCGACCTCGTATTTCTAAAGCACAAGCGCCTAGGAGGCGAGGGAGCACTGCCCGAGATCTTGATA
>JALLAU010000099.1:0-21710 GCA_036939495.1 Thalassiosira hispida | reverse complement strand
ACGATGGGCACAGACATGGACATCGTAATGGCGTACCACGCCCTCAAGGAGAAATAAAAACACACCGTGTCACACAATTGGGTAATGAGCCACGCCAAGGAAAAGAAGAAGGACAAACTCGACACCATCACTGATATGGAACACGTCAATGAAGACTGCGACAACGATGCAGACAGCCAAGTCAAATAGGACACCGCACCCGAGCCATTCACTCCTCTCCCAGGATACAGGGCGATGCTCAAACTGGGAGACAACTGGGTCACTACGCTCTTCAGAGATAATGTTCAGTCCGCCAACATGGCACCTGTGAGCGTAGAGTACGTGTGATAAAACGCTTGGACATCACCCTCGATACTTTCCACGACATAAATTGGGGAGCAGTTGGACGTGTCCGTGCGCCACACCAAATCGCGCGAAGAGTTAGAACAAGCAAGATGATGTACAGATGACAACCAGTAGGCCACAATTGGAAGAAGTGTAAACTCCTGTCCGATACATGCCCATGCTGTGGAGCCACCGACGAAACGTTCGAGCATCTCCTCTCTTGCGAGAACACGACGATGCAAGACGTTAGAAAAGAGGCATGCAAAGAATTCTAACTCAATTGCGAAGCCCTGAAACTTCCCTTGAATTTCACCAGCACTCTCATCAGCATCATCAAACTAGTGTTCGAACCATCATGGGCCGAAGGACCATCCTGAGCAATCTCAAGACCGACTCACTACGTAACACAGTAAAACAACAGGAAACAATTGGCTTCTACAACATGTTAGTCGGGTTCATGTCCGAAGCTTGGACGACAGCACTCAACGACCTGAACATTGAGCAACCAGACACCATGATGGACCAAGTCCTGGACATGCTCTGGGACATCTGCGAAAAAGTGTGGAAGACTCGGAACGGAATCCTCTACTCTTCCAAATGCTTCGTCTCGGCAGACGTGAAGAAATCGGCAAAAGACCGCCTTTTCTGGTACCAGCGGCACCGGCTCGAGGTGCTCGAGTACCGCCATCGGTTCCTTGTCGATTTCACCTCCGAAGAAGTCAGAAAATGGCCACGGTCTTACCGCGAAGCCAAATTAGAAATGCTCAGCAACGCCCAAAAATATTACGCCACCGAAGCGAGCAGCAAAGCAATCGACAATATTTGATTGGCTACACTCGTATACAACGCTACGCAGTGGACGCCTCGTAGGCGAAGGCCTCAGTAACGCGTGGGTCCACGGAACCAACCCCAAAACACCGACGCATCGTACGACAGCGATTCTACCGAAGACGCTGAGTTCGACTGGGAACCCGAGCTACCTACCGATTAGGTTCCCATAGGATACCAATAGCAAGGGGTACCAAACAAACGTCATCAGCTGTGCGCACATACACAACATGTGCCCACCTCGTACACAAGTACAACCACAAACAACGTACACAAGTACAACCGAAAACGTCAAACCCTATATTTTTCACATTTACTATATATTACTCACGAATGTGCTGATAAGCACCACACCCAAAAAATCATGGTTAATTTCCGGTTCTAAACTTGGGTTAGAATCCGGAGGTCGAATCTTGGAGCTTCGGATCGGCTTCGCCAATACTTACCCCCGTGACCATGCGGGGGAGCCATCTTGGCTAACACGGAGGTGGAACTGAAAGACCTTTTTCTGTAAGAGCTATCACCCTTTTCTTGACATTACCAGTACATAGAACTAATCGACTAAAATATTCTGTTGCATTTTTTTTATAAGCCTCTCTGATTTCATCCCATGGTGTGCATTTTTGAGAGCAAAGGCAAGGTTCACATTATCTAGTGGCATCTCTAAATATGCTTACACATAAAATTAGAAAGCTATTTTTTCAGTACAGATCCATTGCAGGGCCACGGCAAGGATAATTCCCACTAGACGTCAATTCGCATACCCAAGATACTCAAAATCGTCACAATCAGGATCAGATGGTACGTCAGCATCTTGCATACGAAATGCGATCTTATCAAAGTCATTGGCAATATCGTCACAATCATCTACAAACTCATCGATCACTCTCATCGTCTCTGCAAAGCTATCTTCCAATGATCTTTTCTCAGGTTCTTGAGTAACACTTTTTGCCCCGGTAGAGATACCATTATGAATCCATGATTTGTCTCTTTTGTCATTCTTCTTGCCACTGCTACTTCTTGGTGAAGGCATGTGCGGCCGGTGGCCGGGACTAATTACACCAGATCTCTTCATTGAGCTCATACGGCGAGGTGGCGTTCTTCCACGAGGTGGAGGTGGCGGCGTCCTTTCACGCAATGCCATCTTGAAGACACGTTCAGTCTCCTTTTTGACCTCCTGAACCGCCAACTTTATTTCAAGACTGGACCCAGCTATTACTCTGGAAACTTTTGCCTCGATTATATCTTCCATCGCCTGGCGTTGATCCAGTGCATCCTTATCCATCTGCGTTGTAATTTTGTTCATGATACTCGCCTCCATGGATTGAAAAGATTTTTCTAATGTTTTGAGCAATGCTTCACTGTCCATGGCATTCTCTGGGGCAGGATTTCTCGGCGTTTTTTTGTCAGTTGAGTGATGCGAAGATGGCAAGAATTGCGATTGTCTTTGTAGGAAAGAAGACGGAATCTTCCTGGATGGCGAGCATTGAGGGTGCTCGTTTTCTTTATCTATTTGACGACTCTCCATCTTGTCCAGTTTGAACTGAACAGCATTTTCTAATCGTTCACTCATTTCTGATACCGTCGACTTGAGTTTGGACCGATGTTGCTCCATCTCTTTGTCCATGGTCGCTTTTATGTCAGATCGAATTTTGTCCTTAATTTCCAACATCATGGAAGCTGTTTCATCCTTGATGCGCCTTAGGTCCTCTACAAGTTCAGCGCCGTTCAGGGCATTGTCCAAGTCTTGCTGGTGCATGGTGCTACCACTGCCGTCATCATTCCATTCTACATCTGGGCTAGTAAAAACACCAGCGACTTTACTGCAGCCATCCATGTTCAAAGTTGTCATTGGCGTGCTCGGCGGAGAAGCCATGCACATGGGAGATCTATCGTTATTTCGTGTTGTGGCTGATTTAGAAACAAAGTTCTCGTAAGCAAGAACTTCTTCGTCATGTGCCACATCCGACGAGCAAGCGCTCATTGGAGGAGATCTGAGATCATCCATTATCGGGAAGAACGTGTCGTCATTCGATTTTGATATCGAAGTTGTATTGTAACTCATGGTGGGAGAAATCGAATCCTCACTATGCTGCCCATTATTTGGAGGTGATGCATCGGAAGAGCTAAATTGCTGCATCATGTGACTCTCAAGAAAGGACAGGTGCTGTTCCAACTTCTTGCTCCGATTAGTTGTTTTGCCACTGCAAGCACTACTGCTAGAAGTAGAAGCAGATTCCATGCTGGAAACTTGCTCTAATCCAATATCCACATTGTCAAAATTGGCAGTCCACTGCTTGGACGACAAATTATTCATTGGATTGAATGCTGGCTGAAAAGCAGTGCCCCCCCCATTATTGTTGGATCTGTATCCAGGTTCAGGGTTTGATGCACCCAATCCACCACATGCACTGTTGACAAACTCCAATCCACCAAGACGAGACGAATCCACCGTGGAGTTATCATTCGAATTTGTCAAAGCTAAAGAATAGACAGGGCCATTCTTTCCATTTTCTTCGACACACTTTTGTTCTGGATTCAATGCCAATTCCGACAGCGCCCTTCCAAGCTTGTGATGATATTTTATGGCGTCTATGACTTCCTTCCGCGGAAGAACGAAGTCAGGTGGCGGCATGCTATTGCTGCTGCCGCCGACACTGCCGCTGCTGCACTTTGATAGTGCCTCGAAGAAATCCTCATCTGTGGTTGATTCTGATGCAGTCCTTTCTATCCGTGTGTTCATGGGACGAGGTCTTGGGCCCTGTTTATGTTTGACTGATCGTCGACTCGCACGAGACACATCACTTGGGTAGGCAGTTGAGGATGAATTGGAAGTGACAGTACCACAGCGTCGTCCCCGTGAAATAGATCCCCTAGAAACGATCGATCTGGACGCAGCAGATCTCGATGCAATAGATTGTGAAGTGGGAAGAGATCTCGAGGTGAGAGATCGGGACGCAAGGGATCTCGACCCAATAGATCGGGAGGCTATGCTCGTAGACTCCGGAGGCCACTCGGACACAGCGCCATTTCCTGATGTTTGTGGTGCCGACGCTGTTCGCATATACGGCATTACATTTGGTGGATTGATACTACTACCCCCCGCAGTATTGTTTATCCACCCCGGTGCATCCACGGCAGCCCGCTGCAAGTGTTGACGGAGATGAGATTTGTCTCCCGTGATGGTAGACCCATAGGAGAATAGAGCTGTATCATCGCAGCTATTATTGTTTACAATATCACCATGATCATCATCCTCGATTGGATGTTCGTCTCTTCTGGGAGATGTCACGACTACTTTTTTCTGAGTATTCAGTACTACTTTGTCGCCTACATTCCCTTTCTCTACCCCCGCCTTCTTCCGTCGCTTCCATGGGCTCTTCATCTTTTTACTTTGATATGATTTGATCGCTTTTGTTTCTCGATCTCTCTCCATGTCAAGTTGCATGCGACCCATCGTCGTTATCCGGCTTGCCGGTTGCCTCTCTCGCCTCGCTTTATAAAATGTAAATTTACACAAAAGGAGCGATGATGGATCCCAAAGAAAGGAGCGATTGAATGCTTGCTTTATCGGAGGCAAATTGCAAAGAAGTCCTCTTTTCTTCGAGATACAATACTATTAATTTAGACTTGATACGTATAAACATACTAATTCCTAAAGCCGTTACTG
The DNA here is from genome assembly GCA_036939495.1 of Thalassiosira hispida. Taxonomy (NCBI): domain Eukaryota; phylum Bacillariophyta; class Thalassiosirophyceae; order Thalassiosirales; family Thalassiosiraceae; genus Thalassiosira; species Thalassiosira hispida. The sequence goes on along the minus strand of JALLAU010000099.1, from coordinate 16,888 downwards.
AAGAGGTCGAGATCCCCATCCAAAAGCATTTTGACCTATTTTGACTATGATGATTTCCGCCCAAAGATTATTATTATTTGTCTAGGTCTAGAGCCACCCCAGAGTAGCAACGTCGCCAACCCTCTACAAGCAGCCGCCTCAAGCGACCACACCAAAGCTACCATGACGGCAGAGAAAAAGCCTCGTGCACGAAGAAGGGGCGGACGAGCCCGCGGCCAAAAGGCCGGCGGCATGCTGGCCAATCTCCACGGCCGAAATATCGTAGTGGAGGATGAAGCGCCACCCAAAAAGAAGTCGTCACGGCCAGCGAAGACAAAGACGGAACCCATGGCTGATGACAAAGTGGTGGATATACCGGTCAAGTCACCCCCACATGTTGATAAAGTGCCTGTGAAGCCGCAAGAGTTGTTGAAGGATTCGAAATTAACGCAGGTTGATCAGAATAAGACGGATGTGTCTCCGAAGCCATGCGCCAAGCCAAAGGATTTGAACGCAACAGTCACCCCTCCCCGACCCGATAAAGAAAACAATGACAGCAACTACAAGAGTCCAGGTCCAGCTGTTGCAGAACAGTCCCCTGTATTGTCGCCGGTAGAAACCGCAGCACCTACTCCACCCTTGACATCCGTTAAAATGAGAGGGAACGATCGTAACCTACTGCTTTCTCCATTATCCCCAATGACTACATTTTGCGATGCACCGGATGCTTCTGATGAAGATGAAAGCGGGGGTAGTGATGATGTATGTAGTGATACACACTCAGAAGAGATGGAGGAAGGAAGTGACACATGTCCCTCCCAGGAATCAAAAGCAATGAGTGCAATTGCGATGAGCGATGATGAAGAAAGTGACCAGTCTAGTGAAAATTCAAGGTCTGATGCAGAAGCTAGTGATGTATATGATGATAGCTGCGACCAAGGCTACGGCTATATTAACGAAGAGGGCGAAGAAACAGACGAGGACGAAGATTTCTCCATAGAAGCAGAAAGAAGTTGTGATAGTGATAGTGATGATGAGTTTGAGTTTGACGAGGAAAGCGGGAAGAAACCTAAACCTAAAGGGAGGAAAAAGGTACCCGATGAAGAAGAGAGAAGCGTGGATAGCTGTGACGAGGAGGATGGCGAGAATGATAGCAATCAATCTATCGAAGAGGACGATGCCGAAAGGAGCAACGTTGAGAATGATACTCATAAATCTACAGACGAGCATGACGATGAAATGTGTACACATAGTTTAGATGAAGGCGAAGAGTCGCAAGCGTCATCATCACGCAACCTCAATGAGTGCAAGAAGAAACTGAATGATTTCCTTGGTGATGAAGAAAATCATGTTATTGATACGACAAATAATGATGAGATGATCAGCGAGAATAAGGAGGGCGCATCCATTGAGGAGGAATCAGACTCGGACGGTAACTCGCAAATCCAATGGGACGAAGGGCAGGAACCACATGAACCTGAGCAAACCTATCAATCTCCCGAGAAATCGCCTGCACCAAACAACATAATGACCGAAACTAGGAGTCTTACGCCTGTCGAACCCTCTACTTCAGAGCTGTATGCTGTGGTTGATGATCTCTTCCGCAAGGCCGATCAGGACACTGTCACAGTCAAAGATATTGTCCGTTCTGTAGCCAACCACTTTAATTTGCCAAAAGTTGAGAAACCAATGAAAAAGGCAATCAAGGCAAGGTTGACTGACTTGATACAGGGCAATGTCGAGGTTGAAGCTGGAGGGAAAAAGAAAAATTCAGATCATGATGCACACGAGTCGGTTTACGAACCAAGCTCTGATGATGAGGTAGAGGACTCCAGTAACAATGATGGCATAGGGAACGAAAGCTCCATGCATCATAGTGTTGTTGAAGAATTCACCGACACAAACGATGATCAATGTGAAGAGGCAGATGCCGATGAATCCATGGAGCTTCCACAATCAACGGCGGATATATCATTCGGGGAATCAGTTGCCAATGCATCATGTTTTTCTGATGATTCGGTGCACGACGATGGCCGCGACGAGGACGCCGAAAGCAACAATGTTTCAGTGGAAAAGGCCAAATATGTTCTTTGCCCAATGTTAGAGTCTAATGCGACATCTGATGGCGAACAGAAAATGCCGCCAAGCCCCTTAGCTTCAGAAGCTTCTCTGCTGCAAAAAGTCACTCAACAGAGCGTACCCACTGAATCCAATGTACAGACTGTTGCCAAGCAATGTTCATCACCAACGCGTGTCCCATCAATTGCCGAAGAGGGCATGGACGATGATTCCGTAACGTCTGGCGCATTGTTTCAGAACCTATCACCAGACTTTAGCGTCAAGTCCAAACCACCATCCGGCAAACGTAGCGACTTGAGTAATCTCATGGACAGCATGTCCATGTCAAACTCTTTTGGGAATTCGATGAAGTCGAGAAATATGGTTGAAAAGGGAAAATGGAGCCTTGGGTCTGAGATTGGAGCCGGATCATTTGGTCGGGTCTATACGGGAATGAATGCCATCACTGGTAGTGAGTTAACTTGTCTTTTCTATGCGTTTGTGTATGTTGCCTCTTTCTCACCATCACGTGTATCATTCTATCGAACTGGTAGATTTTATGGCGGTCAAGATGCTTCAAATTCCCAGCGATAACAAACATACCATTGTAGAGGATCTGCAAAGAGAAATCGATCTCATGAAGACACTAAAGCATCCAAACATTGTCCGTTATCTAGGTGCGGAGGTGGACAACTCCAAAAACATACTCTACATCTTCCAAGAATGGGCTCAAGGAGGATCAATATCCTCTATTTTGAAAAAGTTTGGACTCTTCTCCATCAATGTTATGAAGTCATATGTGACACAAATTCTCAAGGGTTTGGACTACCTCCATTCTCACGGTGTACTTCATCGTGACATCAAGGTGAGATTACGATCGTGAATCTTCAAGCGACTTTCCCACTAGATCATCTGTTCTCACATTCATCTTGCTAATCATGATTTTTGAAGGGCGGTAATATTTTAGTAAGCAGTGATGGGGCAGTAAAACTTGCTGACTTTGGTGCAAGCAAACGAGTTGAAGCATTCGGAATAGAATCTGATGAGATGGAATTAACTATGAGAGGAACACCATATTTTATGGTGAGTCATATTTTCCCAGCTGCACGTTTTGTTTATCGCTTTTGGTCCTAACCATGGTCGTCCTGCCTTTGTCGCAAAGGCGCCAGAAGTTTTCGAGGGAAAGTACGGCTCACGGGCTGATATCTGGAGTGTTGGCGGGGTCATTTATCAGATGGCGACAGGTTCGCCACCATGGAAAGACTTGGGTTTCAAGAGCCCTATCGCTTTGTTCATGCACCTGAAGAATCATGACAGCCCACCAAAGCTACCTCAGTTGAAGCAATATAATTGTCATGAATATTCTCTTTTGGAAAGCATACTCAGCAGATGCTTCCAAAGAGAACCTTCCATGCGCCCAAGTGCTCTGGCACTAATGAGTGATAGTTTCCTCAACAATAAACTCATAGCTCCATCTCCAAAATCGCCTAATCTCTCGATCCAAATATCTCCGAAGGACCATCCCGCTTCACCATGTGGGGCTGACTTTTTGCTAAGTCCTAGACCTACATTCGCATCACCGCTCAATAAAATACCCGAATATGAAGCAATCAACACCACCCTATCGGATTCCTTATGCTACAGTCTTACCCTCAAGTCTCCTCTGACGAAGGTAAACAGCAGAGAAAAAAATGATGTATCCGAATGGCCGGATTGGGCGAAGAAATGCAACAAGGAAAATGCTACTCACGCCACTGCTAATAAGAGTGCAAACAAGGTTGCAAATCCATACTCCAAAAAGTTACCGTTTGCGAGGACGAACTTGAACATACGATAGCACCACATATGTCTGCAGACCTTCGTTTGCAGAAGATGACAAAAAAATAACAGTATTAAGTATTTCTAAGCAAAAGTTTCATCGACATCTAGGTATTTCTGTAGATATTAGGAGTGTTCCTCAGCACACACATGCGTAATACCAAGCTTTTGTATAGCCGCTGCGAGCTCCCGACTTCATATCTACACAAACTATTTGTAAACAACATCATTTGCAGTGACAGCCATTCATGTAATCAACACATATAAGTACTCAAGCTGCAGACTTTTTAGATTGTTGAGCTACCGCAAGGACCTTGGACACAAAACCACTGGAGAGAAGCCTCCACTCTTCGTGGTCCAGTTGCCGAGGCTTCCTCGTCCGTACAGCATCTTTTGTCGCCACCGGATGCTGCCTGCCTCCGAAAAACCAATACTGTCGACGTATGCGAGCAAAAGAAGTCATCCGACGGGGTAAGCAATTGTGTTTGGTGCCAGACTAAAGTTGATGGAGGAGGCGTTTGTCTCTCCAACAATGACGCCGAAAGCGCCGTAGAGATAATGGGATTACCCTGTCCAAACTATATCGATTCACTTGATTCTTTAGAGGTTGAGGTGGAAGGGACTCCTCCGGACTTCAACTGCTTCCATTCGGCCTGGGATGGAGATAATGCCGAAGTTACCTGCAACGAGTCGAAGGCAGCAGATGACTCACCGTGTGTATGGTGCTCCATGGATGGCGGCGTGGCGGGAGCCTGTCTAGCGAATAACGAGGCCATCATAACCAACGGGAAGTTTGGTCTCACGTGTCCTCTGGATATATACCTCGAACCGGCTGAAGATAAAGTAAAAAGTGGGCTCCCAGATGTGAATTGCTTCAAGGCAGCTTGGGTCGCCGATAATGCAGAGAGGGCATGTGGAGAATCCATAGATAAGGATGGAAATGCATGCGTATGGTGCCAAACTGAAGGAGATGCGATGGGTGCATGCCTTTCGAAACCTGAGGCGGGCACGGCTAACGGCCAGTTCAATTTGAAGTGCCCCAGCATTGAATCATTGGAGTCTTACTAGTTGGATGGATCTTTACTAACCTTTTGGATGGATCTCTATCCAGTAAAGAACTTCGAACTGTGGAAAAGATTTTTGTTGGCGAAAGTATTGCTATCTACCTGCTAGTTGTTTTGTTGTTTAGATGAGTGCCATGTCATTTCTCTGACAGAAGCTCAATTTTTTGACCTAATATTTAGAGTAAAGAAATAATTAAGAATAGTAGAATACTTTGCATCTCTGATGGCACGACTCAATCCTTTTTGTCCTAATATTCAGAGTAAAGAAATAATTAAGAATTAGTATCATTGGAGTCTTACTGAAACTTTTGGATGGAACCGCTTCTTGCGTGTTCTGTTGCATGCGATAGAGATTGTATAAACGAAAGGCGACATTCGATGGGGCTAGATGATATAATACAAGTCAGTCTTATCGTGATTACACACGGTCCTCTCAGATGACGACCTGACAGTACAGCGTGATTACACACGGTCCTCTCAGACTAATTTTAGATTTGATTGTATGATTAGCTAGACAATAGGCAACCAAACGAATCCTTCAGTATCATTCTAGTAGATAATACCATTCCATATTCCATGCAGTGGATTACCATTTATTAGCTAACCATCTTCCTATATCTTTCGATTTCCACTTCTCTTCTTCACCATGTTTTAACACTACCATAAATAGCTTGCTTCTTCTCCTTTTTCTGATCTCCTTCTACCACTGGTGCATTCCTTTTCACCATAACCTTCTTCCCTTGAATAGCCAGCCGCTCATCAGAATCAATAATTTCCTGTAAGCACCGTACCCACCTTTTTCTTTGAGCTGATCCTTGAGCCTCGAAATCAAGATAACCTTCCACCCGTTTCCGTAAAGTTGGAAGCCCTAACATTCCATTTCGTTCTTTCCTCAACGCTTTTCTTATTGCTTGTACCACCTTGGTCTCATTGGGAAAATCAAAATTTCCACTTTCCACAATGCTAGAGGCAATATCCAGTTCGTCATCCGATGCTTTTGGCTTCTTGGAATAATCAGACTGTTCTTCAAATATGGCTTTAAGTTCCTCTTTTGTCAAAGGTCTCCACTTTCCTTCTGGCAAGGAATCTATCTTCACAGGACCAACAGATGTCCGAACAAGGTCCACAACATGCCAGCCAAGTAGCTCTCTGCACATTCGTCTTATTTGTCTCTTTTTACCCTCCACGAGGACAAGGCGCATTGTTGAAATCTTTTGCTGCCATTCTTCTTCAGTTTGTTCTTCGTCCAACCACTCAGCCACCAATAGAGGCTTTAGAGGGTTCCTTTCGTCAAACAGCCGGTTCCCTCTTCTGAGTAATATGCTCAGATCATTAGTAGGACGCGGGAGTCTCCTTAGGCCCATTTCGATCTCTCGAGCAGTAGGTCTCTCCACAGATTTAACCTTGACAATGTATTCTTTCGAGATTTTACTTTTTGGTTCAATTAGACGCCTCGCCATGATTCCAGCACGTGTGAATAATAGCACTCCTGTCGAATCAATATCAAGTCGCCCAGCTGGAGCATAACCTGACAACGTTTCGTTAGCGCGGCCCTTGTTCTTCTCCTTCAGCTTGTCGGCATCAAGCGTCTCTCGGATTTTCTTCGGAACAGAATTAGCCTTCATATCATATCCATCATATTTCCATCGGTCGAAACCAAGGGAAGAGCCCTTCTTGAATGTTTGTTGTGTTTCTTCGTCAAAGTCAAAGCCATCCAAATACATATTGTCTCTAGTCAACAACCGTACCGCAGGTACATGCTGATGCTCTTCCTGGCCGCTGACATACCCAATTGGCTTGTTCAACACGATGGTATCACCCTGTATTTCATCCCAAGGACGACTCGCATAGGGAACATATTTCAATCCTTCATTCTCAATATCAGGCGGGTCATTCCCTGCTCGAATTTCAATGAACTTTTCGCCAGGGGGGATCTTCGTAGCTGCACCACCCATCACGGGCTTGCCTCTCAAGTAAATAACCTCTTCCAAACTCTCCAAAGATGACACGTCCTTAAATTCACCAGATACAGCCAATATTGCGGCTGCCTCCCTCTTGGAACATATTCCCAGCTCCGAGCAGCGTTTGGACAATCGAATTGGCATCCCATCGTGAATTTCGATGTCTGTTTCATCAGAAGGTACATCCAAGTTTGGTCCATTGATCATTGGTTGTCCTCTAACATAGATGACCTTCTTTTTCATAGCCGCGAAAGCATCTAGATTGTCTTCCGTATCATCGCGCGTATTGTATTCGTTTGCCTCATTCAAAAATTTATTAGCAGCCTTATGTGTGCATATACCAAGCTCATCACATCGCTTGGGAAGGCTAACCAATGATTTTTGAGGGATTGATGCTTCTCCGTCTGCATCGATGTCTTGGCTCGCTGAAGTCTCCAGATAAGTTACCGAGCACTTATATTTTGTATTGAGTTCATCAATAATTGTATCGATTGGCTCTGAATGAACGAACCTTCGTTGTGTTGGCACCGATGATCCCGTCAAAGGAGCCATCAATTTACATGTCATGATGGTATCATGTTGTCGGCATGGAGGTCGATGGCGACCCATCATGCGCAAGGTTGATCGAATCATTCTCTGAGAATGCATTGTTCAGGATAGGGACTTGAGCTCACCCCAATGTTGTGGGTGTGTAGTAGTCTCGAGAGGTGGAATTTTCTGTCCTCTGTCCTTGCTTTTGCGATTTGCTCAGCTTTGGCTTTTGGGGGTACGATAGACGATAGCGATAGGTCTCTTTTCTGGATTCGTGTGTGTGATGTGTGATTCTAGATCTAGAGGTACCCGATACTTATCGCGTGGGTACAAAGCCCTGCGCCTGGCTGAGTGGCGCGAAATGTCTGTCCAAGATCCGACCACAACATTTCGACCACAAACCCGGCGAAATGGCGGGCTGAGTGGCGCGAAATGTCTGTCCGTGATCCGACCGCATTTCGACCACAAACAAGGCAGTGGCGGCAAAGCTAGGTAATGTAGACCCAATCCGCCGCCATTGCTATTACCACAACCCGCTGAGATCCGCCGATGCATACTAGCACCATCGACGCCATAACCCCCTCCCTCATTGCTTCATTTAGACTGAATAGATAGCATCTATTGCCCCGCCCCCGTCCCAATAAATAATCGTCAGAAAAATGGCGGCAGTAATTGAGGCAGACGCGCCTGTCACGTCCGTCAAATTGGAAGGCCTCGCAGCCCTAAAAATAATAAAGCACTGTCAAGAGTCCCTCCCCACGATGGTAACCGGATCCCTCCTCGGCCTAATGATCGAGGACGGCTGTCTAGAAATCACACACGCCTTCCCCTTCCCGGAAGCCCACGACACTGACAAGGGCGATGTTATCAAAACCGCCGAGGAGGCCGCCAATGTCGACGACGACGCCGCCGCACTCGACGGCCACGAATTCCAACTCGAAATGATGAAAATGCTCCGCGAGGTCAACGTCGACAACAATTGCATCGGATGGTACCAATCCATGTACCTAGGCACGCACTCCACGAGCTCCCTCCTCGAAAATCAACTGGCGTACCAAGCCGACTTGAGTCCCAATGCTGTCGTCATACTTTACGATCCCATGCAGACGGCACAGGGCAATCTCGTCCTCAAGTGTTACCGATTGACGGATGAGGTGGTAAAGCTGCGCGCATCCGGGAAGAACAATTTCATTAATCCCCGGAATATCTTCCAAGAGGTGCCCGTGACACTTAACAATCCGGGGTTGGTCCGCGCTCTCCTGCGTGATGTGGGCGATGGCCTGCACGGACCGTACGGGGAGGAATCCTCGGGTACCGACACCACATTTGATCGGCTTGATCTGAGCACGAATCCCTACCTCGAGAAACATCTTGAATTCTTGTGCAGTTGGGTCGATGATCTTGCCGCCGAACAGTACAAATTCCAACATTACACGCGTTCCCTTCGCCAAAATGTCGATGGGCGTAACAAGGGACGTAAGGCCAAGGAGGAACTGGCAGCTGCCATTGATGAGGGGTGGACACGAACGGATGCACCGAAACGGATGGAAAGTTTGTTGATGAGCAATCAGATTCGGACGTATTGCGATCAGGTGGAGAAGTTTACGGGTGGCGGATTTGGCAAGTTGTATTTGACAAAGGGATTGCATGAGGAGGAGAAGAAGTCCGCTGCTTCATCTTAAGTTTTTCAAGGTATTCATTAATTAGATTGTAAGAGGTGATCTCTAGCTACCTCAGATAATATGGAACATGTCTATGAGGTATTTTCCATTATTTTTCAGCATCATAGGACTTCTTTTACAGGGATAGCATCAACACACCAGGCACAGAGCATATCAACTTATGGAATGAGGTACGCCTCTATCCAAGACGATTTATTTTATCAAACATAGGTTTCTTCACATGCTTTGGCGCGTAGCTAGTCAGTGGCAGGCCCAACCAGTTGATATGTAGCTACTCAGATATCGTACCCCTTTCCCATCGAATCGATGGCACCATAGCAACACATTTTTCAGGGATAGCAGAAACATCAGATACGGAACATCGCATTTTTTTACATGAGAGACAGCACTGGCACTTCATTCCTAGACAAGCTTGTAGCAGGGAGCAAGGCACAAACCTGGCAGGTTGGAGATAGAGACAAGAATTGAGCAATGAAACACTTTGTGAGATATCCAGCAAGTATGTGCACTCATCATGGTGGTTCATTGACTATTTACAATACAGACTGCTTTTAGAAACAACTATATTCTAACGAGGTTTGTGTATCGTTGACAACTTTCAAATATGAACACTAAACGAAAAACACATGCACAACATGTGCAGCCTTAACAATCTTCACTGCCTTCAAGGATGGCACGCAGATCCTCTTTAGCCCGCATAACATCCTTGTTATCAGTTCCATACAGCCTCGACAGTATTTGAAGTCCCTCAGTCATTTGACTCAAACCCCTTTCCCTATTATTGTAGCTCACATTCAATTTGCCACACTGAAGAAGCATCAAGCCTAAACGAAAGCTATCATGCCCCCTAGTTGTATCTCTCACCAGAACTATAGCATCTTCAGAATACTTTAGTGCCGTAGGCCTGTCACTAGTAAGGGCGGCGTGTGTCGCTAGCTTTGCCGTAACATTCAGCAGGCGATGATTTCGATACTTGTCGTGAGATGCCTCTATCATCGCGAGCGCCTCGTCTAAAACTTGCTTCATGTGTTCCAAAGATCCCACAGCCTGGTGGACCTCTGCAAGGTATATGAGGAAACTGGAAAGATCTATAGACAAATCAGCAGAATCCTTTTTGTCGTCTTCGATCTTTGACTTGATCAACGCGATTCGTTCCTCAAGCATATTCTTGGCATCATCATACTCTTCATTGTAGATGAGCATCCTACTGACCACATGGACAAAACCATTGTGTTGACCCCTGCAAACAGGAGGGGCGGCTGATTGTTTGATGCACAAGTCGTCATCCGTTGGTGCATAGACTATGTCCCCATCGTCCAGCTGAACTTTGTAGGGGATGACACGGCCATCATAAAAGTCTTCCTCTTGGTACTGAGTCTTTAATACCGTCCCAGTCATCCACTCATCATCCACAGAGCAATCCACCCTATCGCCTACATCGAATCTCAATGGTATATTCGCAGCTCTTATGAACGAGTCGTTGTCCATGGGTGCGTAAACCAAGTCCCCCATGAACAGCTTCACCTGGTATGGAACGAGCCTGCCATGTTCGAAGTCTTCCTCTTGGTAATGGATTTTCAACACTGTTCCAGGCATCCAACCGTCATCCACGGAGCATTCCACTCTGTCACCAGCTGCAAACCTTAATGGTAGATCAGGGGCATGACACTTTCTTATGCAAGTGTTATCATCGACAGGTGCGTAAATGAAGTCTCCGTTAACTAGACGAACTTGGTATGGGACAGCATATCCGTTTTCAAACTCGTCCTCAACATACCAAAGTTTGATTACCTGTCCGGGCACCCAGTCTTCATCTACCATGCACTCGACCTTCTCACCCACTCCGAATCGCAGTGATTCGCGTTTCTTCTTTTTACAAACATTGCTAGCCCGGATACGATCTTCTGGACCCCAAAACGGACGATCCCTTCCATAGTCAAACCGTATCAAATATGGTGGAGTATCGATGGGTGAAAGATGCCACTCATCGTGACACTGAATGACCGTTCCAGGAAACCATTTATCGCAGTCGTCCTCGAGCTTGCACTCGATATGACAACCAATGTTATAACTCACCTCCATTGGAGACACATCCGACCTTCGAATAAATTCTTCATCTGTACGGTGAGAATAGATAGCCATTCCATCATCCAGTAGGACGAGGTAGGGAGCCGTACGGTTTTCTGGCCAAAAATCCCGGCGTTTCCAATGCCCTGCAACTGTGCCAGTACGGGGTCCATCTTCCGAGGCGTATCCCTTCAAACATGGTAACTCCACCCTTGTCCCTATATCAAATAGAGGTATGTCATAGTCGATTGATATGTCGCTGCTGCTCTTGCTGTTGTCGTCTGGGTCGAATCTCCGATACGACGTCTTGCCACCTCGCTTCTTGCTTCCTCGATTACGTCGGCGTCCCATGATGTATCAAATCAAGTCAGTGATAATGGCCGGTGATATCGGATAGAGTAGTAGTTAACGTCAGAGCAATGATTTGCTATCGACTAGGGGCAGAGCAATGCCAACAGCAAAGGCAGCCATTTATTTTGTGGCTATCGACAGGCGAGAAGAAGAACAAAGATCTCCAAAGAACATGAGATAAGGATGGGATGTTTCTACAAAATATAGCGCGTCAGTTCCCGCCAGTTCCCAGACACGCTCTTATCGCTTATCTACAATACGAATCTTTCCTTCACCCTGCCTCTCCTACACTACGATAACTACAATCTACTACGTACAATACCTACATTACATACCAATTACCAATACAAACACTCAACAAAGAAGCGACAACATCCACCACGGGATGGCAACAAACGATAGCGAGGCCGACGATGCCTGGGCATCTCTCACTCCCTTCGAAAGACGCGTTTATGCCGTAGTTCGGACCATTCCGAAAGGATCAGTCCGCTCGTATGGCTCCATTGCAGAAGAGCTCAAGACATCAGCACGGGCGGTCGGCACTGCAATGGGACGCAACCCCTACGGCCCTTCCGATGAAGTTCCCTGACATAGGGTTGTGGCATCGGATCGATCCATCGGAGGATTCGCCCATACATGGGGAGAGGATCAGCCCAAGGTTCAAAAGAAAAGGCGTTTGCTGGAGCAGGAGGGGATAGTATTTGAGGACAAAGGGAACAGTAGTAAGATACGATATGATTTTTTTGTAGAGCCAGCAACGACAACAGAGTCGGCAACGAAAACAAAGAGCTCTACCAGTTTGAAGGGATCCAAGAAGCAGAAAATGGAAGAACCACAATCTAAACCAGCAGCTACGAAAAAACACAAATCTAAGTATTTTGACACATCATCAGTATCTGAAGAAACACTCAAAGAAGAAATACTAAATCTGCTGCAAAAGAGGCAAACGGGGAAAACATGCTGACCCAGCGAGATACCCCGTGGATTATCCAAACGGGGTGATATTCTTTCATCTATGGATTGGAGAAGTCTCATGCAGCCCACAAGAGATGCAGCTCGATGTCTTGCACGCGAGGGGGAGATTGATGTTATGCAAAAAGGCAATATTCTTGGGGTAGATGACGAGTACCGTGGACCCATACGCCTTCGTTTGTGTATGAATTAATTTGATTGCATTTCTTGTAGCTTGGCAAAGTTATGTGACCCAGTTTCACTGCATTGAAAGGTGTGGTGAATGACGAAATTGACACCGTTATTGAATTTTAGTGTCAGTTTTCGATGTACCACATCAACTTTTTCAGCTGAATCTACCGCCAAGAATGTACAGCAGGATTTTGTTTGTGTTTACTGGGCATGAATGGTAATGATAAAGTACTACCAATACCTAGCCAGGCTGTCTATCTTTGTTTGGGTCGTTTGACACGTTACAGTACGATGTACTGTCCTATTGATGGGCAACAGACAACAAAAAGTGAGAACTCCTGTCCAAGTATGGCATGCAACATGCAACATTGTACTGCAACTTCAAGCACATCCCTCTATGTGTGATGGAATACACATACTTATCCAATAAACAACACAAAAGTTCTCTCGAGAAGCAGTGGCCCGAAAGATGAGAACAGAGAATACATGCCTCTCTCATATTATTTCATGTGTTTGATTGGTTTGAAATCTTTCACCGTGAAGTCCATGTCATTCGCAAAGGCCGCCGTCTCCCTATTGGCGACGAGCTCAAGCATGTCGCTTTCGTCCGCCCTTGATATTGCAACAATGACATCTCTCGTCCAAAATTAAGTAGATGCCTTTTTGCCCCGTTTCTCTGTCAAGGAGGGAACAATGTGCTCCGAAGATGAATGCTTCGATGGATTCGAAAATATTGAGAGGGCTATGCGTGAATATAAATCTGTCGAATCCATATCTTGTGACATGCTTCAAGACAATTGTTACTATCTCGAGAAAATTAACAAGGCAGCATGCCGGTACTCTTGTATGTTATACTCAAGGCTAACCCTGGTTGTGTCTCTGATAGCTGGCACAGAATAGTCTTGTACGAGTGGAATGACGATGGTCTACTGGTAAACATTGATGAAATTTTCTCTAAAAAAGACTTTGAGAAGTCCCTAGCACCTTGCATGGAGCAGGATGAACATCTCCGTGCATCGAAGGGCGACCTGGGTTTGTCTGCAGAAGTGTCCCTCCATACTACAAGGTTTTATACCCTTTCCAAATATCAATCTAAATGCTTTTCCCTACGATGAAATCGGAACAGAATCAACAGACACATCATACTCCCACCCACCTGATACATCAAGTTTGCATGTACCAAGCGTCCATATGTAAGCATTGGCTTGCATTGATTGAATCTCTAAATTTTCTTTATTGTCGATACTTTCGCATGCATTTGGTTGGCTAGGTATTTCAACTTCTACAACTACTGATCGAGTGTAGCCATCATCCTCAAAATAATCCAGGCATTTCATGTCCACTGATGCAATATCAAGCAAAAATACTCCTTCGACTGAATTGGTAGCTGTTGATGGTGATGATGAACCCATAGCAGCAAATGATAATCCAAGTCTTCGATGGTATCACACCAGGGAAAACTGTACCGTACGGGATGACGAGAATGATTGTGTAGTATGGCCTTGGGTGTCATTGTTGGAACCCTACCTAATAAAACATGTAACACCTCAGGCGACAACATGAGCGTTCCATAGACAAAGCAAGTCGATGACCTTGTGGCTTTATTTGCCATGCGGATGAAAATCTAGGTAGGAAAATGATGATCATCGTAAAATAATAGACTTTTTGTCTTTCTTATGCGATTAGGGTTTCCCGCAATTTCCCGACTACAAAACCACTCACCAGCAAAGTGATCACCGGCAAAATGCAATGGCAATGGCAATGACCGTTGACCGTTCCATCTCTTCGTTCACCTCTTCACCGTGAAACTGCCCCCTACGCCTACGCCTACGCCTACGCTAGCCTACGCCCCTTAACAAAAAAACCACCAACAATAAGCCCAATGTCAGCAGGTCAAGAAGTAGGTGAAATCTTCGGCGACGGCAAGGGTCCCGCCAACGCCCTTCTCCGTTCACCCACGGTCATTATCGCAGCAGTCGGCCTATGGGGGATGAATGTCTACCTCTTTCGTCTATTCGGTATCGATTACGCCCACGTCTTAAATTTTGATTTAGTCAAGGAGAAGGAGGCTAATAAGAACAAGGATGGAGGAGGTGACAACGGCGATGGAAGTGATATGGGTAGTACTGTCAATGGCGGTTTGGCATTGGAGAAACGACATGCATCGACTGGCAGTGCTAGCAAGAGTAGCGCCTCCAAAACCCATCATCATCACAACCTTGGACACTCTCCCGCCGATGGGGGAGTCACGGCCGCAAAGCTAATCATGTTCTCGTTATCCCTCCTATTACTCCTACACATATCCACAGTCATTTGGATAGACGTCATTGGAGGCTCGACAATCGGTGCAATCTTTGCATTCTACACCTCTGTAGTTATCGGTATTGTAATTCCCCTCCCGTCAACGACATGGATACGTACGGCATGCGTCACAGTGTTCCATCGAACATTCGAATTGATCAACCCCCGTTGCTTTTGCTTACAATCGGGTATTCCCCGTGCAGTACCCTTCATCGATGTATTCTTCGCCGATGCCATGTGTTCACTCAGCAAAATGTTCTTCGATTGGGGTATGCTCTGGCATTTGGCATGGCATTATCCCCAGCCGGTGCCCATGGAATTACACAGCATTGCTATACCATCCATCGCGGCGAGTTTGCCATATTTGATACGTGCACGGCAATGTATTGTCATGCATACTATCGGGAGGATGAAAGGTGATCCGAAGAGGTACCAGCACATGCTGAATGCAATTAAATATTCAACCTCACTGTGGCCGTTGCTTGTGTCGGCGTATCAGAAGGTGGTAACTACCGAGGAGGAGAAGGCAACGTTGGAACATATTTTGATTGTACTGTTCGCTATCAACTCAACGTACTCGCTAGCGTGGGACATTATGATGGATTGGGGAATGATGCAAAATCCGCAGAATATGATGCCGGAATCCTGTGCGGGGGGAGCTCTAATCACTACCGGATCCAAACCGCAATCGTGTGCGCATTCAGTGCTTCGATCACGGCTTCGTTTTGGGGCATCTACGTCGATTGGAATTCTCTTGATTGATACGGTCTTGCGTTACAGTTGGATGTTGAGATTTTGGGAGAAGGATTTGTTCCCCAATATGGATACTTACATCTTGTGCACACAGTTCATGGAGGCTATCAGGCGAGCATTGTGGAACTTGTTGCGAGTGGAATGGGAGAATATCAAACAAACTAGGGGGAAGGAGGCGGCGGCGCAAGATGTCGAGATGCCAGAGACGGATCCATTCCTTCCAGTATCATCATTGTCAATGTCTCCTCGTGGCCAATTTAAGCAGGAATCATGACATCTTAACTTTAATAATTGAAGGTGTGACGTTGATGGTGTCATCACTTTGCTCTGCTACTACTACTAGTACTACTAGATAATGTCCCAGTATTATAAACAAGTGAATTAGTACGCAATCCCAACGATGACACACTGCTTTCTCGCAGACGAAATGTGCAGCATCTGTTTAGTTGTGTGTGCACTCGTTTTGCTATTCTGATCTCCTTTACTTGGTATATATATAAGTTACAGTTGGTCTGCCCTCATTCTCGTTCAAACACAGGTTTAGTGATAACTACATATTATTTCGATTGTGATCTTACTCCAAAAACATTCTGTGACCACTGAATCTGGCATGCAATTAAACCAATATTATCTTATCACAACCCCTGGTTCCATACACTCACTGCAGAAAGTGATGCCAAGCTGTTCAATACAATCCCAGTCCAATAGTTCCCACGCGTGTATGCTTGCCATCTCATGATGCTTGCACTAATGATCAGGACTAGAATGGACCAACCAATTAAAACACTTATTTCCCACACTGAAACCCCAAAATCAAAAATCATGAAGATGGTTCCCCAGAAATAATATACAAATAACAGCGTATTGATCACCAAGCAGAGTACCAACCAAATGAGTAGGGTGCGCCTTTGGTGCACAGATAGTTCAACCGATTCAGATGTTACTGTATGGCTCTCGAAAAGTGACCCTCCGTTGGATGAAATTTGATCTGCCTTATATTTTTTGTGCAAATTGTCTCCAAGTAGGCTTGAGCCAATAGGGGGCGCCTAATGACCATTTCGGGGGCTATGCACCCCTAAATGAACCCCATAATTTGGGGGGCTCGAACGTGGGAACTAGTAGGTTCCGCCGCTGACAATGCCGCCCATGGCACAGCACTGCGCATACGACCTCGTCTCAC
>JALLAU010000098.1:0-24155 GCA_036939495.1 Thalassiosira hispida | reverse complement strand
CATCATCATCATCATCATCATCATCATCATCATCATCATCATCATCATCATCATCCATCATCCCTGACATCAACATCAACGCTTTCGTCCGCCGCCAAAGCTCGCCCCAATCAACTATTGCCAAATT
The DNA here is from genome assembly GCA_036939495.1 of Thalassiosira hispida. Lineage (NCBI taxonomy): Eukaryota > Bacillariophyta > Thalassiosirophyceae > Thalassiosirales > Thalassiosiraceae > Thalassiosira > Thalassiosira hispida. The sequence goes on along the minus strand of JALLAU010000098.1, from coordinate 24,028 downwards.
TATTTTCTGTTCGAGGTGGGATTAGCAGTTCTAATAACAACAGGGACAGCAGCAATCTTGCCGCATCAGTTTCCGACAACGACGACGACGGCGGCGAACTACGCACCGGCTGGCTCCACAATACCGAACCAAAATATTCCACGCCCGCTTCAAAAAATGACAACAACAATAATAGTCAGCAATGGCCATCAATTTCTGTCAGTGAAAATTTCAATATTTTACCCTCTTTGGATTGATTCTCACGATTGTGTCAGTGAAATTTTCACATCAGTACGAAATATGGCGATAAGAGTCATATGAATTCCTATTGTGATATCATCGCCAAGATCCATTTTTCCACGCATGTTTGTTTGAGTTTCTCACGCCCCCCTCTTCACGCCAAAATCCAACCACCCCCGAGACTCACCCCCTCATCACCTTCCATAAAATTGATTGGATCATCGTGAACAACGCTTCGCCTGACCTGATCTTCGGTTGAACATCTTCGTGTTCGTGCTAGACGGAAAGATCGATCTTTAGTTCCTTCGGCACAAACAATCAGCAGTCGGTAGGTGATGTAGATGTTTGATGGCGACTTTCGTGTGGCGTGTTCCATGCCTGGTTCCATGCATCGCTCCGCTCGACTCACTCTGTTTTGTCTCCTTACTCAAAGCATTCAGCCAATAGAAATATCTTCATTCGGCCAGTCCAATAGCAATTGTAGTCTCTATTTCGTTTCCAAGTTGTATTAGTCATTCTCCAGGTAAGTTAGAATGATGGCATCCATTGCCCATCACCCCATCGTCCATAGAATGTTGTCTGCTACGTATTAATTCTTTACAATCAATTTTTCTTATCGCATGGCGTGTCGCCCTCTCTTCCGCTTCTCTGTGTGCAATAGGATAGATAATGGTTCTATCCAAGATTCAGGTTCGCCTCGAGATTGAACATGAAGGCTCTGCCATCAAACGATGGCTATCTACCGCCTTAGTTCCTCTCGGCAAACACTCGTCAACGATCAGTGTTACAGGGGAGGCTGTCATCGCCGAATCTGAGGGAAAAACAAGATCTACTCGGTATTCCTTCACCACAAGCGGTGAAGTCAGCGGCAAGATTTGTGTCTATGAATCATTCGATGAAAGATCTGCCGACCAGGCATTGCTGTACGCAAAGAAGGCTGGTGCTCGAGCGTTGCTAGTTGCACACAAGCCTCCGTATGTCGCAGTCACTATCCCAACCATTTTGATTTCTCAAGAGCAGTACAAATTCATCAAAGGTCTCCCGAATCTGGATAAAGCAGTGATTTCTGTGGTACCAATTTCTGAATCATACACTGGTATCAAAGTGACGCTAAAAGCCAAGAGAATTTCAGGAGAATCAAGTCCCTATGAGTTGCAAAGCAAGATGTTCGTCCCTACAAGCATGCTCAAGGAAACTATATCCAGCCTGGAATTTGGTGTTATGATAGACACCGCTCCTTTCATCTATCGTGACCGGGATGACAAGATTGCTTCGGGAGACGATCGCTTCTCCGGGAAGATTTGCCTGTTCAACGCCTTGCATCCTGGCGATTCCCGCCGAGCTGTTGAGCTTGCCACTGAACACGGGGCAAGGGCACTGGTAATCTATGGCAAGGATACTCCGGACTGGTCTAACTTTAATCTTACCCTACCAGCACTCGCTATCGACAGATACCAGTTCGAAGGCTTGAAGAGAGCAGGCTTACACTCGACTGAACTCGGAGTTTCTATTTCCTATGGAACTGCCGTCCACACTGCTGACGAGGAGAACAAACCGTCTTCACTTCAACAAGGGAGAAAGGTTGATTCCCCCTCGAGTACGCCGCCGAAGAGGCATCAACCCCCCCGAGAAGCCTGGCAAGCTAAATCAGACCCCCCAGAATCAACGAGTCTTTTGGGGGGCGTATATGAATGGGGAAAGAAGAAAGTTTTTGGGTATTCTCCTAAATCAAAAGAAGAATTTGATGCAATTGCTCGCAATGGAACCTCGTGGTCTTATGATGGTCCAAACTATACACCATACCGCAATGCGATGTGCATTTTAGGTAGAATCAGGAAGATTGAATCATGGGATGATCAAGAGGAGGAAATGAAATTGCTCATGAAGACTATTGTTGAGATGACCGAGAAACAAGACTTTGTTGGAGATGTGTTGGTCCTGTTGTTTTGTGCTCACCTATTCTCGCTGAAGGAGGACCTTATCATCCGCGCGACATTTCATGAGCTTGATGATGCCATGGTTATCATGGTGAATGGGATCATTATTGATAATGTTTCTGAACTCGAACTTACCACCCAGGAAGAAACAGTCCTCGACCAATGTATTCTTCGTCTAACGAGACGCATTTCCCATCGGTCATCAAATATAAGCAATCATGCCATGTTTGTGCTAAACGCAATTTGGATTAGGAGTCATCATTGTGGGAAACTTCAAGGTTCTTGGGAAGATCTCCAAAAAATCACCTCATTGAAGTACATCGAAATACACCAAGATGCGATCCTCGCATTTATGGAGCCACTCCACTTCAACACGTTAATTCTTACATCTATTGCGCTTGACCTCGCGGATGTTTGCCGGATGTTTGATGGATATGATGCGGTCCCTGTTCTCCCGAATGCAACGAAAAGACTTCAAGAGATATACGAACGAAACAAGCTGGCAAGACAGACGTGGATTGACAAACATGGTGAAACGAGGGAGTCGACAGTGCTGAACCTCATCGGGCGGCTAGCGGTGAGAAAGTTTTCGAAGGAAAGCATAATCCGCTCGGTCATTAAAAGGGCGAGCTTCGAGACTGCCAAATCTTTTCATGATCTTGATACCATATATTCTTCAGCTTTTGGTCATACAAATTATGATATAATATCATCAAGCATTGAGGAATCAATTTGTGGATCTTTGTCAAGGAAGGGGAAGTCCTGTCCAACTGCGAGTGATGTATCAAGTGCCCTCCAAGCTTCAATTCGCTGGCTCCTGCTAAACAAGACAGGTTGGAAAACGATCATGACATTCCTTCAAAATGTAGCAAGAGCAAATCACAACGAGAAGGATGAGCTTGAATTGTTCGGTCACATCTATGACCTTTTTTTTTGCCAACTCGAGTGGTGTGAAGACAGATCAGCCCTCACCGATGATTTGGTGAGAGCCATTTCCCATTGTATTCGTAGGTCAACCAGACACGACTCTCTAGCTGTTGCAGCATTTCAAGTCGCCAGCAGCTGGGATGGTATATTCACAGATCCTAAAGACCCATCAAAAACGATATGCCTTCCAGTTGCTAAACTTATCATTACTCAGACTGGGTTGGCATCTACAATTCGCTGCCAACCTTTAATGCTGCATGACATAAGCTCCTTTCAAGTCGGCTCAAGCTCTGGCACGTCACTGATAGAATGCTTATTTCGAGAGCTCATACAGGGCCTGACTACTCAGTGCTCCAAGATCGAGGATGCAATTTCCTTTTGCATCAGTGCGAATTCTTCCATGGTCCCGTCCGCAGGCCTTGGAAAAATTGTGTCCGAAATCATCCTTAACAGCTTTTCCAACTGGAGTCCATCAAGTTTAGATGAATTGCTCAACGTGGATGGCTATATTCTTGCACGTGCGTACACGTTTCTGAGCAGCCTTCCACAAGGAGACATTGCAAAAGGCGAAATGTACGCTCAGTCAATCAAATCCATTATATCAAAATGGATCATGCATTACAACAACGACGGATATGATACCACACATATAGGCAAATTAGCCAGTGTTTGGACTGAAGAAAAGAAGGATGTATTGACAGAAATAAGCGGCAAAGCATTTCCAACCAAGATTGAATTGGAGGAAAAGATGTCAACCATTAATCACGTGGTTGGAGCCATCCGTTCAATGTTGACATTTCATTCCAAGAAGGATGGAACTCCGATCAGCCACTCGATTCTCGACTTGGCAAAGGCTTATCGCATAAACACTGACGATGGTTCCCTTCTTGACGACATGATCTCAAAGTATTTCTGTGGTGCAGGTGGTGCAGGCATGCCAGTTGTTTCCCTCGCCAATATCTACGGAGATAGAGATGGGGTCGGGTCGTTCCTCGAGAAGCATGAGCGCGAGCTGCAAGCCGCAGCTCACTTTCTCACAAACAAGTGTGTGCTATTTCGACACGAAGTCGGTACATGGCCAGAGATTCATTTGGAAGTGTTTTTGGCAAAGATTGCTTCCACTCTCAGTCACTTGACGAATCTCCTTTCACCGGGCGCAACATTTTCAGTCATCTTAGAGGCCGCAAAGGTGATTGCAGAAGAAGATGTAATTGTTGAAAGTGAACTGAAAGTCATCAGCTCCTTTGATGGCATTATCACTTCATCGTCATGCCTTCACCATAGCATGGCTGTGGCTATGATATCCCAACCACTTCAGAAGTTCATCGAATGCTGCAAGACTTTCAAGTTTATGTTTGTAGCGCACGACGAAGCATTCTCTGAGCTGTCTAGTATTTGTGAACATTTTTCTGGGGAAGATGGACTTGGACTTCATGAGATGGGGATTCGAATTGCTGACATTTTGGTACCTGATACCGCGTCTTCGGGACTTGGTGATCGATTGAGAAGTTGTCTCCCAACACTCCAATTCTTTTCTGCATTGCGTTTATGTGGTAATACATTTACTATGGCAAAGGAGAGAATGTGGTTTGGAGAGGAAGGGTTGAAAACATTCTACAACGAGTATGGCAATGTTAGCAATGTTTTCACGAGTAATCAGTCATCATCATTTGAGAATGAGCTGCTGGATCGTCTTGAGCCAACCATAAGGGTCATTTCAGCCGTTGGAGGGGCACTAGGCTGCTCGAGCGTTGCATCTTTATTGAAGATTCTAGAAGGACATGATGATATTTATAAACTTGAGGAGATGCGTTTAGTGCAGGCTCATATTTCCAAGGTTCAGGTAAGTTATCATGGCTTGGATGTTCCTCCTTCAGCTCCTTCCTAGTTTGTGCTCAATTGCTTGTACCCCATTATCTATCTTTCTCTTGTTAGGATTGGTTTACAGAAGGCATGGATGACATGGCTGCAATTCTGAAAAGGTTTGCAATAATCCAAAAATATGGACGTTTCATTATGGATTCAGAGACTTCTGAAGATTCCGCAGTGCCAAAGAGGACACTTGTACTGCAGTATTCAAGGTCCCAAACTGACAACAAGCAAGACACCATGACTGAGAATGACATAAAAGAATTTGTTCAATACCTTGGTTTTGTGAATCATGATAGTGACAAATCAACAGGTTCTGCAGCCTTTAGTAATACGTATAGGCAGCTCTCCCAAGTAAGGGAAATCCAGCAAGCAATGGTAGATGTTGGATTTTCATGCGCAGATGGCGACAACTTCTGTACTTCAAAGATGGAGTATGCTATTCACAATCCGGAATCTCCAGCTGAGGTTGATGAGTGGCTCGATGAATCTCGCCAAAAGTTGAAGCAATGTAATGATTGGCTCAAGGAAGTACGCTCTAAGTACAGATATTCTTTGCTTTTTTGGATGGGTGAACTGCAATACATTTTTCAATGCATGTCGAAGTTGCGAAGTATGGACATTGGCCGTGATATTATTATTGATATGCCAGAGTGTGAGCCTGTTGAAAAGATTCTGGAGGCAATTTCTCGGTTGAGTCCTCATGTTTCTCAACAGTGCTCGGATGTGATACTTACATATGTCAATGCATCTCCGTCTGAAGAAATCAGCTGGCTTGAAGACGTGTCAAATTTGGTAAACATATGTGGACAGTTTTCTGAGAGGCTTAATCTCCCATGCTTCCAAGCAGTTGAACCGGCATGCCACAAGAAAATTATGATTCACAAGATGAATTGCTCGGAAGATATGGTGTTTGCTGCTCCTCTTCGGCTGTTGCAGCATATTTATAAGGTACATAAAGGATGTCCCCAATGTATCATATATTGTACTCAAACTGACCACATTATTTTCTGTTCCACACAATTGTCCTCCCAAACACAGAACCGATGCCCAGCATCTTTTGAAGTGCTTGATGCTGCATGCATCAAATCACAAGATGAGATACACTTATTTTTGGATAGGGTCTTAGCATTTCCTGACCAATCGTTCACAATCCTTTCAATTGAGGAACTGCATTCGAACGAGCAGGAAATCATAGCCAATTTTCTTGCGAAGTATTCAAGGTCGGCAGATGAGATGCACTTGCACTGCATTCAGCTGAGAGATACAATTCTCTATGCTCCCCCTGGAGTTGAAGTTTGTTTATGGGATGATTCATCACTCAATGATGAGGAACACCACTCATGGCTACAGAACAATGTCATCCATGACAGGCATATACATGCAATCACCGTTGTTGGAGGATCATCGTGTGGTTCAGGCAAGACACTTTGTATTCGAGGCGAGATGGAAAAACTAGCAGCCAACAAAGCTTCAATATACATCCATGAAGATTTTTGTTTATCCAAAGCTGTTCTATCTTTGAGAAATAAGTTCAAACAGGGAACATCTCGAAATCGAGCTATTCACTTCGGGTTTGCTTTGGCTGCAGATGGGAATCCAAAGAAGGATCTGATGCTCTCTGTCAACAACTTTTTCAACTCATTTCTTCTTCTTCAGAGTATATACGATCCCTCATCTGGAACTTTCCACAGTGGGATGCATTCTTATCACGTTTTTGTTGAGTTGGATTGTGCTGAAAATGAACAGACATGCCGGGCGTGGTTAAAGCGTTATGTCCCAATCTTGAGTTGCTGCAATGGTGTTATCCAACCGCCGTTGGAGTACATCATTGACGAAAGAACGCGTCGGGTATGCACATACTTGAGGGCTTATGATGACATAGACAGTTCAACCCAACGCCGTGCAATAGATAGGAAGTTCAACCCAACGCCGTGCAATAAGCGAATCATTTTCGTACTTGACAAGTCTGGGAGTATGGAAATGGAATGGGATCTTGGCATAAGGGCAGCTCTTGAGGTAGCATCGGATTGCATGTTGACAATATTTGACAGTCATGTACAGTTGATGGATGTGAGTATACCTTATTGCTTTGCTTTGATGTGGTTATTCTAGCCTAAAAATCATATTTCACTCACTGTTTGTCCATTGTTCTTGAAATGTCTAAATGCAGCACGTTGGATTGATTAGGTTCAACCATGAGTTTGAAGAATTAATTCCATTGCAGCGGGTTGACGATGATGGTCATCGAGGTCGTCTACGAAACACTATGTATTCTGCACGAAACAACCCATGTGGCAACACGCGCATGTTCACGGCATTAAGCCATGCTGTTAGTTCACTAGACAGGGGCAGTGATGCTGATGGAGACGCATGGATCATCTGCCTAACAGATGGGGAATCTTGGGATACCAATACATTACTTAAGCGCCAGCTTCAAGCTTCCTCAAATAATCTGCACATCATCCTAGTTGGCGTAAATCTCGATCAAGAAATAAACAAAGATATGGAAGATTTATGTGCCAAATATCAACCTGAGAATCCACGCAACAAGGGCTTCTTCCTACCAACCTCTGCTAATATGCTAGAAGTTGAACAAGCATTCAGTCAAGTCGCAGCCCGAATTCCTGTATCACAGACGTTTGAACTTGATGGGATTATGTCTGATACAGAGTGTCGCGACAAGCTTGAAGAGCACAGACCCGAGTTTATCTGCCCCGAGAACAAGCTTCTTTATTCGTTTTGGGTGAACTTTCTCTACCGTCGAGTCACTGTGTTCGATGAAAATGATGACTTTAACTACAACGAAGACCATGATACATTGGGCAGCAGTTTGATGGAAGTCATGCTTTCAGAGTCAAGGCAAATGCTCCAGCGAGAACAAAATCGCAGCTGGACTTCATCAAACCACACTCAGTTAATATACGATTTCTCGCAGCACGACAACCCTCAATTCCGGCTCATTTGCACATCCCCTGACAACCTAGACAGACATCAGAGGGAAAAACTCAGTCAGCTTAAGCTTCCTGGCTTCAGTATCCCAACCACTGCCGAACTGCGTAAGCGCGAGACACTTGATCGGTACTTATCACAAGCACTATCCGTCCCTCTGAACGAAGGTCAAGATGGCAGGAAAAGCCTTAAATGTGTGGATGACAATAAGTTTGTTTTGACGCTTGACTTCTGCCTCAAGCTCTTGAATATCCATGAGCGAGTTTCATGTGGAGTGCCGTGTTTGATGGAAGGAGAGACGGGTGTGTCTAAGACTGCCTTGACAAAGATGTACAGCATTCTCGTGAACTCGCAACAAAACAGTTTAGCTTCAGCATCAACTCTGCAAGCTTTGGCCCTAACCCTAACTGAGCTATGCAAACGATTCCCCACGGTAGTAGTGAATGATGACTGTGGAATAGCAGACAGTATTCGCAAGTTTCTCGAGCCATCAACGCAGCACAACGCCGAAGAAGCAAGCCAACTGATCCAAGATTTGATAAACCAAGCTTGTTCAAACAGGAATGCTTTGTTTGCATCTATCCCTCAAAATTTAGTGGAGCATGGACTACTGGATTGGTTTTCAGAATCAAAGTTGGAGCCAACGTTTTTTGATATCAACATTCACGGTTCCCTTACTGCGGACGACCTCAAGCGGAAGATTGACGAAGCGAGACGTGTTGCACAGAAGATATCTCACTTGGGTGTGAAGACTGTAATCTTCTTGGACGAAATTAACACATCTGATGTCCTTGGTCTGTTGAAAGAAATGATTGTCGACCATTCGATTAACGGTGACAGGTTAGAAGATAATATCATATTCATTGCTGCCTGCAATCCTGTTCGCCAAACAGTATCGAAGCCATCGCGGGAGATTGATCTAGGGAGGAACTGGGCTAGCGGCCATTACCAAGTCAAGAAGCTACCTCTGTCTCTCTCAAGCATGGCGTGGGACTATGGTTCACTCAATAGCGAACAAGAGAAGGAGTTCATCCACCATCGAATAATCATGATGGATGAGCAGATCTCAGATGTAATGGCACGGGGAATGACGGAGATGATATCATGCTCGCATGAAATGATTCGGTTGCTCGCAGAGCAACACATTAGAGAAAGTCTTGAGCAACACAGCCCAGAGGCCGAAAATGACGCCGCGCTACGGGCTCGATCAGTTGTTTCACTTCGTGATATCCAGCGAGTCTTCCACCTGCTCAATTTCTTCTTGTGTGATTTCTCTCTCGGGTCACAGTTAACGGGTCAATCAACAGAAAAGTTCAGGCGAGCTATGTTGATTTCAGTGGGCATTGTTTATTACTTGCGACTAGATAGTTTGGCTAGAAGGAAATTCTTGCAAAAGCTGGAATCGCTGCCAAGTGAGCACTACCAGGACTGCTATTTGTTGGAAGTGCTGGACTCGGCAATTGAAACACTCATCAAGCAAACTGAAATACCAGAAGGTATTGCTCTCACGAGAGGACTGAAGGAGAATGTGTTCATGATAACTGTGTGTACTTTCTCTCGTACACCAATTATGATCGTAGGACCCCCTGGTAGTTCGAAGACCTTGGCGGTGAGCATTGTCACTGATAATGCGAACGGAGAAGAAAGTCCCTCGCTATTTTACCGCAATTATGCTCGTATTCAACCATTTCATTATCAATGTAGCAAAACCTCAACAAGCAATGAAGTGGCTTCAGTATTTGATCGCGCAATACAAAGACAATCCAAAGTGAATAGAACCAAGCAGCAGTGTTTAGTCTTCATGGACGAGGTGAGCCACGATTGATACCTTCCAGTTATATGGTCAGGGGCGAGGTATAATATTTTCTCATTCTTTTTCTTGTTATTGTCATACTTAAGGCTGGCCTGCCCGAGGAAGAGAAAGAGAGTCTCAAGGTTTTACACTATTTATTAGAAGGTCACATGTCAAACAGTCCCGAAGTTGGATTTGTGTGTATCACCAACCATATTCTTGACGCTGCAAAGAGTAACCGCTGTGTTTGCTTGCTACGCCCTGAGCCAGACAAGGATGAGCTGATGTGCATAGCTATGGGTGTGCTTTGTCAAAAACACAAGGGGGATATTAAACTCGTGAGTTTTGGGGAGCATGTGATGGCACTGGATGCGTTTTCTGGGTTGATGTGTGAATGGTACCTAGATTTGATCCAGAACAAAGCAGAATTCGGCTGGTTTGTCCAATTCTTCGGATTGAGGTATGAGTTTCATATTTTGTGAATGCCTTCTTTTATCATAGCCAACATGTGATCTCATCCAAAATTCTTCTTTCACCTATTCTTACTGCTACATCAAAAGGGATTTTATTCACATGATCATTTATATTCGTCGCACTGCACCTCTCCGAGGTGGCTCCTCAGTCCTTGATGTATCGGCAGAGGTCATGTTACATTCCCTCGAACGTAACTTTAACGGGGTAAGCAAGGAGAACTTCAGTAATGTGTGCGCCTCATTTTTGGCCAAGTTTATGACGGATATAAACGAAGGCATCGAGGAATGCATGGATAAATTCTGCAGGCATCCAATGAATGTACTGCAAGACTCGCTATCTGAGGTACATCCGGTGAATGCTTCTCGGTACAATCTTCCCCGATACAAGATGATCATCGACAACAGCGGAGATGACTCGGTCACGAGACTGCTTCAGATGTCTGGAATACTTAATTCATCTCACTCATTTTATAAGTTGTCTGGCTTGGAAGAGGGATCGGAGGTAGAGCAACTAAATATTGTCTCAAGGATAAAATTTGCCGCTCAGCAAGGTGACAAGACTGTTGTTATGAGCCAAGTAGAAGATATCTCGGAGTGTTTTTATGATCTATTCAACCAACACTTCAAAGAGTTCAAGAAGGACGGAAAGGTATCTTACTTTGCCAACATCGCTATTGGGGGCATATCAAGGCCATGTATAATTCACCCATCATTCCAGTGTATTGTCCATGTGCAATCAAATCAGCTTGACGACATCCCAGCTCCATTTTTGAATAGGTTTGAAAAGTTTCAACTGAACATTAGTGATATTTTAAGCTGGCAGCTGTCACGGCTACCACGGGGCATTGGTTGCATACTGAGCAATGTATTGTACAAGTGTGAGAAGTTTCTCTCTCAATTGGGCAATGGAAGTATATGGAGCTCATCACCAGATGATACTCTGAAGAGCATCTTCATCAGCATGATACCTCCGGATAGTGATACACATGTTAGTGAGCCAAATGAGCAAGGTTCCTTAAAAAAATCCATCTCTTCCAGCGTGTCAACTTTTCTGAAGCGTTGGTTGGTCATCAGAGACATAAATGATGGAGATATCCAACAAGCTATTGCCACATCATTATGTGAAGGAATTGATGGCATTGAAATGAGAAAATTACTAGATATAGAAGGGTGTCTTGACCAAAGTCAGTTGGAACAAACAATGCATGATTTGGCAATTGGTGGGCCAATCTCCCCGCTATCACGCAGCTTGAAAAAAATTGTTGAATATACAATCTTGAGACACGTGATCATTCAACTATTACATGTTGCAATGCCTGAAGCTGTATTCTTGCAACGGTGAGTGTGACTTACAAATGGCCCCAGCTCATAGGAAATTGTGAATCTAATTTTGTTGCCTCTTTTTGTGGACTGAGTAGCGAGTACCTCCCGAAAGATGTCCTTCACGCATACTTTGGTGGTTGTCATAATCATTTTGACCTAAAGTCTTTGATCTCCAACTTAGGTCATACATCACGTGGCAATCAGCTATTTATGTTGAATATCCATAGCGACTCGTGCGCTCACAGCTTGCCAACTTGGTGTGGCGGTCATGCTTCGAGAGATCACGATGGAGATGTTTTCAAGTCAATAGTTGAGAACATCGTTCATGAAAACTCAGCTCATGTTGAAATTCACCACCTTGATCTTCTCAAGAGTGAGTCCTCAGTGCGCAACACCATTGAGTCATGGGCGTCAAAAGAGGAGGTAGACTGTTTCATTTTGGTGGTCGATATGCAATTGCATTCTTCTTCAAACTTGGTGAATTTTATCCGCTCGCACATCGAGCAGATGAGACTTGCACCAACAAAAAAGTTCCTATTGCTGCTTCATTACCCACTGTCTTGTGAGAAGCCAAGCTACCCAGCCCTCTTTCTAGGAAACTGGCAATGTGTTTACCTCGACGGAATTGGATACCGAGGGGCTTCTTCCTCTCATCTATCAGTAAACAATGTATTCGAAGCTGCATGTTTTGAGGACTACCAACTAAATGCAGATTCGCTGCTTGCATTGTTGCCAAAGGCCATTCAATACGTATCTAGCCAGCTCTCATTTCATTCATGTTCACCGTATCCTCAATCTGTCAACCAAAACATGCAATTCACAGAAAGGCAAATCAAGATTGAAGCAATACTAAAGCGTCAGATCAAAGGCGCGTCATTAGGGATGCTTGTATGCAAGAAATATCTTCGCATGTGGACAAAGGATGCTATTAGTGAAATGCTGGTTAGGGCTGCACATGGATTGAAGTCTGGCACAACTCATTTGTCCCTAAGTTCTGCAGTCAGGAGCATGTTTCAGCATACATTCAACAAATTCCTCGCCAATTCTATTCTCGATATTAACATATGGTCCAACTTAGATGTTTTGGAAGAGACCGACTCAGAGACTGATAGCATATTTCTCTTGGTTCTAAGTGCACTTCCTGTCATACCGTTGAAAGAGCTGCAGCTGCAAAGAGATGTATACCGGCACTTGCATCCACTTCCATTAGAAATGACCAACTCAAAAGCATCGGTATTCTTTCCGTTTTACTACCAAATTTCATCATTCATTGATTTGGCCCTGGACAAGGCAAGTGCTAGCTCTGATTTCTTGATGGACCAGAATGGCTTCCACAACATTATGGAAAAATTTGGTGAGATGTTGGACAGACTGTTGCTCGAAAACCCAGGTGTTGACGAATCAATGGCAGGAATGGCGCGGGAGGTAATTAAAGCTGTCGAAGCCTCTTCTGGGCTTTTTGAGAAGTATTTGAAGCATTTACTTCTGTGGAAGTTTGGGATTGAGGGCTTATCACATGGTATCAAGTGGGTTTCGAACAAAATCAAAGAAATGACCTCGTCAACAAGTCCTGGCGGTAGAAATATCGTATTTCTTCATATTTTCTGTCGAATTCGAGGTGCTGACATCATCCGCATGTCCTCATGGGATTTAGCCTCAGATTCGACTGAGCACCTAACAGAGGATTTCTCTCTCGAAGAAGTGAAATTTGGAGGGATCCATCTTGTTGGTACCATGCTTAGTCATTTCAAGACATCTATCTTCGAACATTCTGCCGACAGTATTAAAGAATGGAGCTATTCATTCTCCACGTTCTTGCAGTCGATTCCTAATCTTGTGGGAGATGAAGATCAAATTGATGTTGTTTCTGTGGTTGGCACATTGCGCCAACTTGTCTTTCTCAGTGCCATTATCAATGTGAATGCACCGGAAACAGCAGTCTCTCAAATGGTCGAGCACTTGAATGTCCCATCTGAGCACACTATGGGGGGCTTCTTTGAATTGCTTGATAATGTTGGCAGCGATGAAGACTCTTGGGTTGAAGATGCGAAAGATAAACTATTTCGCACACTCTTCAGCCCAGGGTGGCTAAAGAGTGTATCGGACAATGCTGACAGTGGACATTCTGATGCCAATTTTCTCATTGACTCGATTAAGATGAAGCTTGTCAATCATCAAGCAGCAGTGGTTCATCTAAGGAATTTGTTATTGCATGGCAACAACAACAACCACCAAGGAATGCAGTCTCTTCTCCCGACAAAATGCTTTTCTCAATCTATTGCGCTACTTTTATGCCGGAATTTGAGCTGCCAAGGTATTTCAGACTTTTGTGAGGAGACTCAGCAAAGAAACGGAATGCCACACTATATTCCGTCATGGCTTTGCGGTAACGCTGCTACTGCTTCAGGTGAAATTGATGATGAAATTTCATGGTTCTTCCAAAACTATAGAAATGCCTTTGACTGTCCACTGGCAGATGTTATCTTTGATATTATGCTGGGTCTTTTAGCGGACAGAGTCAGGGAGCAATCTGAGCAGCTATTGCTTTTGTTTCAACAAACGATTGGTCGAGAAAGAGCTATCTCGCGCAGGGAACATATTCGACGTGCGAGACAAATCCTTCAGCCTCCGCAAAAGGACCAAGTCTCATTCATTGGCACTTGTCTTGGTGCTCTTGAAGCAGACGCACTTCTAGTATCCCTGGTGTGCAGTATAGCGAAAGAGCTCTCGACAACATCACAAGCTTCGGCGCTCTGCGGAATAGGTTCAAATTCAGCTACGCGCGTCTTAGATCTCATTATGGGGGCACACAGATGGCCAGAACTTTTCTTTTCAACGGTACTGAGGCTGCGCGGAAGCGGTCATCTGGCTGCCCTGCTGGGAGAGGGCGGGGCCTTGAACAGTTTTGAATGGTGCACACCGTGGAAGCAGGGGATCCTTTCTCTCCGCCAGGACATATTGACAGACCTGACAGAGGCAAGAGATAGTCTCCAGCAAGCAGAAGATGACGCGGCACGCTTTTCTCAACAGTATCAAGCATGCCCTTACTGCCGTGGTATATTCGGTGTAGATCAAATGAATTGTGGTCAGTTTACTTGCGGCAGGGACGCTCACGGAGTTAATGGAGGAGGCCCGGCAATTGGCGGACAAGCCGTACAGGGCACTTTTGGCTGTGGAAGAACCTTTTCTCATAATCAGGCACTTCGTTATGAGCAGAGTAACCAGTACACAGAGGATCAAGCTGCTTTGCGAGAACTTCGAGAAGATTTGGAGAGAAAGCAAATGTCATTTAACGAGTTTAACGAGAGTGCTCAATTATGGAGAAGGACGGAACAGTTTGATGTACCCTGCATGTCGTTCCACGTACAAAGACAACAGATTAATGGTGTGTTCCCAGGCATTCATCTTGTAGACTTCATGCCAGAGGGTACAAGGATACTTGTCAGCATTCTCAACCACTTGCCTACACTCGAACACCTATCCTATCTCCCCGACATGATTGAGGTGAGTTCATATTCACATCATCTTTACAAACTTGTCAATTATTTACATCTAACATACAAGGTGTTTGTTCCCTTATCAGTTGTATGTTTTTGTGCACAAAACATTCCGCCATATGGTGACAAAGGAAATGTCTATGAACATGACAATCGGAGATATTATGGATGAGTCTTTGCTAACACGTAGATTCGGATCTATCGAGAGTGCGCACTTACGGCGGGTGTGGTTGCGAGTTGTCGAAGGTGTTAATGCATTTTCGAATGCAAATGAGTCGGTTGTGCTATGGAATTGCGAGGAAGTTAACGTTCCATTTCAGGATCTAAAGAACTCCTCGCTCATTTCAATATTGAGCGAGATGGCGCATCCTTCGGATGGCCACGACTATTTATTTCTTATCATCAATGACCTAATTCTTCGGTACAACAACTATGTTCAAAACATGAGCGCAATAGCAAGCACGAGGAATATCGGCGAAAAAGTGGGAGAAATTCACCCAAAATCACTGGTACACTTAAGCAAAAGCTCAGTTATTGTGAATGGAGCGGTCTCAAGCACTCAGAGTGTAATCAACCAACTGGTTGAGAGCTACTGGATGAAAGATGACCGCAACTTCAACATGGAGAGCCTCACAAGAGCTATTTGTTGCGATATGGGAATTGTTGCCCAACCAATCAAGAGCCCATTAACATTCCTGAGAGAAAAGTTTGCTTTTCAAGAATGCAGCTTGAATGTTAGGGAAAATGAAGATGCGAGTGCATGCTGTTTTCACAGTTCTGATGGTCTGTTCTTTGCCCGGAATGAAGATCTCTCTCTCTACGAAGAAGTGAAAGAGAGCGCAAAGAAAATTGGATTCGTCCAAGGAAAAAGGAAGATCACCCACACAATGATTGTTGCATTCCATTCCTTTTCATATGCTGAATGGACGGGTCTTCTTGAAGGACTGCGCAACGTGTTGGGCCAACATGGAAGTGAATTCCTATGTGGGAATGATCAGTTTGGCCGGGTGGTTACTAACTTGCAGAGAATACTCGGCTTCCCCATCTTGGACGATACACAATCGAACTTTTTGAACTCTGTTACAATTGATGACCTATTGGAAGTGATTTGCGTTTGTGGAGAACAGCTGTCTTCTGAAGTTTATAGATATGTTGGAATTCCAAACCGACTTGCAGAACCTTTGCCAAATGACACAGAAGACTCAATGAAGGAGGGAATCCTGAGGCTGCTAAAATCAAAGCGCTGCCATGACATCATAACAGAGCTGGACACCTTTTCTAAAGATGTGCTTGAATTCTACTGTGAGCGACTTATAATACCTTCCTCAGAATCATCAAATGAAGGATTGTCTGCCTTTCTGAAGAGGAACAATTGCTGTGATGAGTCAGACAATATCTTTGCTGTGATACCTCAAGATGTTTCAGTAAGGCATTATATTTCTGTGCAAAAAGTGCTTCACCAGGCAAAACTGAAACTGTTGTTTGACAGTTTAGACATGGTGCCAACTGCAGATGCATCGGACCAATCACGTATTCACAAGGGCACATCTTCCAAGTGGGAATGGACAATGAGACCTAGAAGCCAGGATCAGAGGTATCGCTGGAAAGCATTTGGAAATCTTTGGTTTGAAGATGCATTATCGAAGGGTAGAACCGCCTCAGAAGAACCAGAAGCTGAGAGCGACATCTCAGATTCCGAGGAGAAGAAGGAAGATGTGACTGCCTTAAGCATGGACGGAGATCACAACATCACAGCTTCACAAGCTAAGAATACAGAGTCATCCATTCCAGTAAAAGAAGATGCATTAACTGAGCAAGGTGTCGGCGTGAATGAACCACCTGTAGAAGATGCATCAACCGAGCAAGATGCTGATGCACCTATCATAACTGATATGGTCACTGAAAAGGGCAAGATGGGCGATGAAGAGGACAGGTCGGATGATACCAATTTAGTGCACCGCGAGAATGCAGAGAGTGCCACCAATTACATGCCCATGATGCCATATGTCCTGGGCGCCACACTTATCATTGTTGCCATCTTAGTTATTGCTGTGGTTTATACAATGTACACACCAAGTCCCAACCACCATTTGGACGAGACTGTTGTGGAAGAGGACATTGTGGAAGCATTGGGACCCAGAGTCAATCAATGTGATGTTGGATCATCTGACGAGGCATGCAGTTATGGAGATGAAGACTGAGATACAAAATAGCTTGATCGTTTGAAGATTATTTATGTTACTTGTATAGATTATTTCTAAACTATAAGCATATTCTCTTCTGGCGAAACACCTTCCCAAAGTCGGCATTCATTTATGTTAACTTCATCTCTTTGTTAAACTTTTTGGAATAGCCCATGCGCTTGGATTACATCTAACTAATTTCAGGCAATTATTGGGTATGGCCACAAGATACCAAAACTGCGCAGCAGTCTGTTTGAAGGTTTCCTGGACACACAGACCAGCGCAGTCCTTCCCATGGGCAAGGATTTTGTAGAGACTGGATAGAAACATACGTTTAATCTATCCTATTATCGTTAGATTGGTGGACCCATGTCCAATGTTCATGTGTTGGACAGTGGACACAACATGAAAATATTTACTCTCAAAGCATTGAACAGGACGTTGCCGGAAGCAAATGCCAATTCCCAGTCCTCCTCGGAGTAATGAATCGAACCTGCTTTTGATTCCTACGCTGCTGCCTCCTCCTGCTCCTGCTGACAAGAACCTCTCCTCCTCCACCTGCTGACCCGTCCTCATTCATCTGTACCCTATTATCCAAAGGATGCTTCTTCCACATGACCCTCTGAGGAATAAACCCCTCCTGCGCATCTCGTCCCATGCTTGACCAAATTTTAGGAGGAGCTTCTGCCGGTAATTTCAACAGTTTCCCCTCCGCCATGGCCAATGAATGTTCCGCCACCCTGGGGTGGATGCTGTACTTCAACAGTGCCAATTCCCAAAGGGACGTAGCGTGAGCGTTGCTGTGCTCGGGATCCTCGGCATCTGGTGCGAACATTCCCTCCGCGACAATGTCCTCTTCATTCTCGAGCATGCGTTCTACCTTGGACGAGGATGATGAGGAATACCGTGCAGATATTTGACGGGCGCAGGCTAGTACCGGCGTGGCCGAATGCGGAGGACAATGGAGAGACGTAGTAGATAGACGTTTCACAAACGCGGCAAGACGTGACGTGGATAGTTCACGACGTTGCAAGAAGGCATGGTCCAGGCACTGCATGGTAGCCTCGACGAGTTTGTCGCTTCCATAATTATTTGCAACTGTAGTATCATTCGCTGTTCCATTTCCGGACTCAACCCTGGCAATTCCCAACCTCGGCAGTAGATTGTACAACGGTATTAAGTACTCCTTGGGGTCGACGGGAAGAGTATCTCTCCCCGGTCCACGTAATGTCTTGAGTGCACATAATATGCAATGTATCGCCGCATCGGGAGGCAGGCTCGATACATTTTTCAATAAATCCTTGAGCACTGCTAGTAGATCGACAACGGCGTCCATGTGGATCAGATGTGAGAATTTGGCTAGACCGCGAAGGGCACATGGCAGGAGTTCTGATGGCCCTGCTGTATCGTTGTTATTGCTGTTGTTGCCTGTGTCATCCTCATTCGCATTGTTGGCAGCAGCGGCAGCAGCAGCCACCAATTTCAATATACGAAAATACGTTAACGTCACGGCATGCAAAGAATCCGCTTGATTCTTTGCCAACTCCATCTTGTCAACGGTAGCCTCGCCCTCCTTCATTTCCTTTTCAATTTCCAACGTTTCCTTCTCGGCAAGTGATTTCTTTGCCTTTTTCGCTTTCGCCGCAGAGGCTAGCTTGGCAGCCATGGCCTCATCCTCGTGTACGCGTAGGGGAAGCGAAAGCCATGTGTTGAGCATATCTGGACGAATAGCTTTCAGGCCACGAGTGGGATTGTCGGCATTTGCAGTAGATTGCTGCTTGATCATCTTGGCCATGAGACGGACTGCTTCCAGCGAGGCACCCCCCTGAATATCTTTCGTAAACAAGGTCGACAATGCATTGCAGCACGACGAGCGTACCTCCTCCGATGATCGATGATTCGCCTGCCGGACCACAATTGAAAGTAAGTTGGATCGAAAGTTAAAGTTGTAACATGTCTGAAGCAATGCCGAGAGTGACAGTATGGCCGTGGCAGCCAGAGTCGTGGGCGAACCCCCCCCTTGAGTGTTCTTGCCCTTCTTTCCATCCAGTGCCCATCTTCGACCAAACTTTCCATCCTCCCACGTCCTTTCCAACAATTGCAAGTATCGTTGATATGATTGGAGTAACTTTCGTTCATAATCCCAAGTGGCCTTCGTGTCCTTCGAAACGCGTACCGACATTTCGTCTTCGGTGGGTAGACGGATTCGATAGCTGGGTAAAATATCTTGAAAGATGGCTAATAGCGATAGGAGTGCGAGACGAGCGGCGTGGGCATCGTGTCCGTTGTTGGACAGCAATGTGAGGTCTAGTAATTTATTCATTTTGGATTGTGTCTTGTGATAAAGTGGATCTTTTTTCGTGCCATCATCATCGTGCTCTTTCGCTGCTTTCCCTTTCCCACCACCGCTCGACGACGACACTTCAGTACGAGACGAAGTCAAGGCAGCAGCCGGGTCTTCCAATATCGATTCACTCAGGTCGGCAATGAGGTCGATGCGCTGTTGGGGCATCAATTGGTCGAGAGGGACTTCGATGCGATGGATGAGTGTGGATGGTTTGGGTGTGAAGTAGGGCGTTTTGGCCATCGAGGCTCGTTTTTGGCGCCGAGTTTGCTTGTCGCCATCCTTGTCGGCTGCCGCCGCCGCTGAGGATCGGCCCCTTTTCTTGCTATTCTTTTCCGCCATGGCCATGGTTGAGATCTTCGTTTGGTTCTGTTATTTTATGGGTCAATATTTTGCTTGGTGTGGCAAGAGCAGACAGACACACCTTTTTGGCGCGCCTGCGGAATGAGCCCTTATGTAGACGTAGGTAGGATTTCATTTCTATCGTGACTTGTCAGCAACAATCAGTCCGTGACTCCTTTTTATTTCATCTCTTGATAGAGCTATATAAATAATAAATTGACTTATTGGGTTTTTTGAGATGTATTCATTCAACGATAATGCGCTGATAGTATATTCATTATTCGTTTCATAAGTTAATCATAATAAAATTCCAACAAGCCTAATTCAAAAATCGATCGGACACACACAGTATCCGCCACTCTATGTTCTTAACAGACTGATTTCTCATTCTGGTCGAGAGCCGCGCCGCAATTTGAATCGTAGCTTAGCCTACAATACCAACACACTCCGTAGTCTCTACCAACAGCACATTCGTCGCGCTTCTCTCCACGGTAAGAGTCCTAACAATGAACGGATTGTTATCTTCTCCCGTCGCCCCACGCCTTCGTCGTAAATCTCGCCTTCGTCATCCGTGGTCTCCCGTCGGCTTCACTTCGGGCGCTGTGCGTAGTTTAGCAGTTTGGGCCGATGGGATGATCGTCCGTTCGGCCATTCGTTGGCGATAGTGGTGTCAACTCATACTCGGATCCTACATGAATAATCGCCAATATTGGAATCATATCTTTTCCCGCCATTACAATATTTCTCAATTCTCATCAATAAAAAAGTCAGAAGAACAACATCATGGTTACGACAACTGACAAAACATCCATGTCCATCCGCAGCGCAGTAACCCGCAAAATTCGCATGCCCTCCAAATCCTTCTATCAGCGTCATCCAGCCTCGCCCAGCCCTAGAGAGTAGTGGCTCCAAGCAACATGAGATATCCCATTCCCCGGACGAAAATCCTTCAGGCATCCGCTCAAGCCCTCGTTGCAATCGTCGTCCTTGGATTCCTATCAACCAAAATATCTGCTGATGAAGATGATGATGAAGAATCACTGAAAACCATTGCCGTTGGTGGCGCAACAGAGGTATCATCGCCATTATGGTCGGCCTTCCTCCATCTATGCGACACCATTGCGCCATTTTGCGGTGTGATTTGTTTCCTCGCTCCTATTCCCACAATAAGCCAAATAGCCCGTGATAAAACAGTAGGTAATTTACCCCTCTTGCCCTATTCAAGCATGGTGGCCAACAGCTTTGTATGGGTAATGTACGGTCTAATGAAAGGCTTACCGAGCGTCTGGGGATCCAACGCAGTGGGAGTGTTTTTGGGTGCATATTACTTCACAACCTTCATCCAACATTGTGCTCCCATGGCTAGCAATCTACCCGGCACGGTGCCCCAGCATTTGAAGGTATCGGGTGCAATCATATTGTTCAATGTATGTTTGGCAGCTAGTGGCAATGAAAATGCGGTTGACATTATAGGCAAGGAGGGGGTGCTTTACTGCATTATACTTTTCGCATCTCCGTTGGCGGCGTTGAAGCACGTTGTTGCAACAAAGTCGGCAGCATCTATACCGTTGCCTTTTACTGTGGCTTGTTTCGTCAACTGTACGGCGTGGTCCGTCATAGGGTGGTATTTAATGAACGATTTCAATATTTGGTTTCCAAACTTGCTGGGTCTGAGTTGTGCAGTGGCGCAGCTGGCGTTGAAGGGAATGTATGGGAACAGAGCAAGTGCAAAGGAGGAACTTCCGCATTAGATTTGGATATGGGGCAACGTGGATGGGAGAGATGAGACGAGGATGTTGATTTCACTTTGATACCGTGATTATGAATCATACCGTGGGTTAATTTTGGGATATACAATGATTGTGGGTTGATTCTTGGGATACGTAAGAGGGGAACGTCCCAATTTCAAGAACAGTGGAAGAACTTTTTAGAAAGTGGCTAATGATACGGCATGTTACTTCAATTGTAGTCGCACTTGTGCTGTTTTATTTACACAAAATCAAAAACACCGACTTCTCGAGCGACTACAAGCCAAACCGCACGTACTCTCATGCGTAAATCATTGCACTCGCTATCACTCGTGTCGCTGATTTGTTGCATTTGAGTGAGTGAGGTTTCTTAGAGTATGTAACGGTATGAGTGAATCTTTACAGATAATGCAGTTGCATCAATCTACAATGGCGAACCACGAGAAATGCTGCTAAAGAAACACTCACAAAGATCAAAATGGCGGACACGACTCAACATCAACTCGACATATTTGAAACTCATCACTTCTTCCATCTGGTGTGCCCAAACACCAAGCATCAATCGAGAGCTTTGCGGCATGCAGGCACAATCTCCCTCCATGTATTCCCGCTGGCGTCGGGTTACTACATTGGGAAAACATTCCGTGCATATCATCGCCGACGATGGAATGTCCAATCGATGCCATGTGTAGTCTCAGTTGATGCCCTCTTCCAGTATGAGGTGTGAGTTCTACCCGAGTCGTCACATTATTATTTATCGCACCACTTCTTTCTGTAGTGTGTATGGAACTCAGTTGTTCTACTGCTCGGTAAGATGTAATTGCCTCTCGGGACGTGTTTGGCACAAGAACTGTGGCATTCACTCGCTGGTCACCCGGACGGATAAACGCGACATGTTTTCCATCAATGGAAATGTCACATGCCCATTCGTTGTGGTCTTCGATCCAAACTTTGCCAATGGGATGTTTGACTACACCAGAGGCTGCAACTTCATTGTTCATATTGCCCAATGTTCCTTCTACTAATGCAACATAGCGCTTCTGAACCATTTCACCATCATTGCTTTCGGTGGAATAATCCTCACTTTCTATTACTTGGTTGTCTTCAAAACTGCCTACGCTCTTTCTCTCGAACAGCATATTCGCAGCACGGAGTGCATACGGAGTGAGTGCAATGCAAACAATCCCAGAAGTGTCAATATCAAGCCTATGAACAGGCCTTGGTTCAAATGTCTCCATTTTTGCCCTTTGCTTGTCTCTTCTCTTTTTCAATTTCTTTTGCTGCTTTGGATCTCCTTTTGACAGTGTTTTCAGTGTGAAGTCCCACCATCGTTTTTCATCCTCGATAGCCTGATTTAATCTCTGCTGTCCATCGGGAGTATTGTACAACCATTTCTTAACTTTATCTGATAGGCATGGGTAGTTAGTAGGACATGATGGATTGTCTAGTTGCTGTTTGGTTGGCAGCGTAGAATATCCCGATGGTTTGCAAACCATTATCAGCCCAGATAGGCAGGGTAGCTCAATAGTATCATCTTCTGTTCTTTTTGTTGTTTTCTTCTCCGAATCTTCAGTTGTTGTTGCATTAGAATATCGTACAAATGATATGGATGGTTCCAAGATAGACCAACTGCTCTCCTCATCTTCAGTATCTATCAGTGATTCGTGTTGTGACAATGCTTGAGACCGATCCAGACTGTTGTTATACCGCAAATTCATGAGACGTTGCACCAACTCTCTTTTATTTCCCGAAATCTTAGCCCCGTACTGACGTAAAAGATCCTTCAGTTCTTTGAGTGTCATGTGGTCGTAGGATTCCAATAGTTTACGTTTCCCGCCGTTGTGGGGCTCATTATTTGATTGAGTAGAGGTTGTCGCTCTTTGTTGTGATGGATCAAGAATGTCTCCCAATCGATCCACGAGTTCTCGTTTGTTTCCCGACACCTTGGCATTATTCTGGCGCAATAGCTCCCTCAATTGTTTGACAGTCAGCGATTTATATGCCTGAGAGAGCAGTTCGTTTGCGTCGATATCATCTGCTGGTTGTATGGGAGAGCTGTACGAAAAGTCGTCTCCCTCCTCAGATAATAATAGCGGGAGAGTAGATTTTTTTGGCATGATTGATCGGTATTCGACCATCATAGGCGACGAGGACGCTGCCAAGAAACCATCTGCGAACAACGGTGCCTGATGCGGCGAGAGCTGGAACGACAATAAATGGAATGCTAGGAAGCGCATTGGTATGGCCATTTTCACACCTCTTGATTCCAAAGTTTATCGTTCCTTGGACGCCTCGGGATCCTCGATCTTGGCCTTCTTCCTACGAATAAAGAAAGGGAAATGGGAAATGGAGAGCGCTCGATAAAGGTAGGGGGTCCACCCCAGAAAAAGGTGATTTTTCAAATTACCAATATGAAAATTCT
>JALLAU010000097.1:0-21666 GCA_036939495.1 Thalassiosira hispida | reverse complement strand
AAGCGGCTTAGGGGGCCTTTTTCGATTAGGTGTGTGAATGGGGCCCACGGCCGGACAACCCGGGCTGAACATGTTTTCGCTTTTCGACCAGTATGTAGCGAGCGCTATCTTCCGCTAGCTATCCAAGACCCAAGCAACATGACGTATCATAAATAACCAGCCCTATCCACATTTTTATTACAATAATAGAGACACTCAGCACTGCTCTGCCACGTACATGATAGTATAATATCATCAGTAGATTGGCCAGAAGTCCATTTCCTTGTTTCCAGGTCGTCGGCAACCTCTAGAACATCAATGTTGGATCCCTGGTGAGCGCCATCATCATCGGCATGGAGCCATTGACATCCGCGAACATTATTTCGTCAACATCGTCGAGCAGCCGGTCCAACAGCCATGGCGAGGCCCCACACCACCCGCTTCTCACTAAAGTGAGCACTAATGATTACGTTGGTGATGATGCTTCGTATTGTAAACTCGGCGATATCTACATCTCACACAGCCACGAGGAGCCACTCTCGTGGAAGGAAACCTTGTTCCAGCCATTTATGAGCTGCGGTTTCTGCCATGAAGATATCGAGGAGGATTTCATGACGCCCGAAAAGATGGAGACCGACACGGAGGATTTGGATTGGGGTACTCTCATCTGGCATCTGTCTGGGATGGAATTTATAAGGATAAGTTGTATTGATCCTGACGTTATGGAATCACTTGGACACGACAAGATTATCATATCGAACATGGGCATGTAATAACATTTTTGATTTGTGCAGTTTTGTACAAAATAAGCAAGATTTAATGAATTATGTAAATATTTTTGCAACTCTGCTACATCTTTTCTTTATATATATTTTTACTGTTATTTTCTCCAAGGATTTCATTCCTTACTTTACACAACCAGAGCAGGGGATGTGGTGGATCAGTTGAATTGGTCATGTATCGATGGAATCGCTCGGAACGGCGAATATTATCGTAGGGTATATTATCGTCATGCCATAAAAGAATTTTGGTGATCATGCATAAAATGAATTCCTAGAGTGAAATACAAAGAGTTTCTACCTGTATCAACTTTAACTTTGCTAATATGATGAATGGTTTCTATTTTATTTTATGTTACTACTTCTACTGTTTTTCAAGGATTACTTGTATCGATCCTGACGCGATGGAATCGCCTGGAAAGACGAAAGAATATCACGAATTATGCGTATGGGGTATTTTGTTTGATATTGAATGCCTCTAGTAAATGTAAAATGAAGCATGTATACAATCTTCAAATTTGCAACAGGTGGATATCCTAAGTTATGCTTTGTTACTTTTGCGTGCTATTCAAGACAACGAATTTTTTTTAGAACCTTACAAGACGTTGACGTGAAAAGATCCTGTCTGGTGTTTTCTTCTCAGCACGAGCTTGAGAGTATCAACGCAAGTGTTCACTTCTTCTTTCCAATATATATCTCCTAGAGCAGTTTTATGTTACACGAGATACCTGGGATGTATATTTTTAAAGGTGGTTGTGCTTACAGGATTGTGTCTAGATTTAGAAAGAAACGGCATTCCATGTTCAATACAGACTGCCTAATATCACTTAGCGAAGACTAATATCAAATGCAATGATCGATGAAAGCTCAGCTCCGCTCCGCTCACCGAATGTCCGATCTCACATATACTTGGACATAATCATATTGGATCGTGATTGTATTGCGAATTGCGATAGAAATAAGACTAGAGAGCTATCAATAACAACATAATCATCTCTAGAAGTAATCTTTTATTCTTTTTAGCTTTTGAGAGACATGTATGTTGAAGGCAGACTGAAGGTGTATTCTTTTGATTTTAACGCTCACTAAAATAATGATACTGATATCATTTGATAAATACCTAGGATCACGAGTTATTGAATGAATTTACCCTGGTCAAAACCAGAGCAAATGCCACAAAGTTCAAGTTTATATATATACACATATGTATAGTTACCACAAACGCAACACTCTCTCTCTACTTCTTCGCAAACGCAAGACCCGCCTGTATATCCGCATTATCTCTCGCCATCTCGCGCATAAAAACATGATCCACCTTCAATTTGTTCACTTCATATATCTCCATGGCACGCATAATATATATATCCGCAATCGCATAATCTTTCCGACTACTCGCCAATCTACCCAATTTGTGCATTAATCTTCCCACATCTAAATGTGACTTGCCCAGGACGGCGATTCGTATTTTCAATGCCTCCTCGTACGTTTTGATGGCGCCGGCGGCATTGCGGAGTCCTTTTTCGTAGGCGTCCGCCAGGCAGGAGAGCGTTATGGCCACTGTGAGGTGTTCATGGCCATACCGTATTTTTTGCATGTCGACCACTTGTTTGTAGAGGGAGACACCTTCTGAGAAATTGCCCCGACTGCATTCAATGGTGGCAATGTTGTGCAAAGTGACTGCTACTTCTGGATGAGATAGTCCGAGATGCATCGTTTCTATGCCCAGCACTTCTTGATAAATGCTGTGAGCCTCGTCGTAATCTCCCGTTTCCATGTACAAGTTGCCGATATTACCCAATATGGCGGCTATATTGCCATGTTGTGTGCCCAGTACCTCTTTCATCCCGCGGAGCGATGCATTATACGCAGAGAGTGCCGCCGCATATCGATGACTCCGTCGATGGATCTGTCCAATTTGATGTAAGGTCATGGAAATATCAACATCTGGTCCTTCTCCCTTTGGTTGTTTTTGTTGTTCATCTGGTGTTTTTTGATAATCTACCACTCGTATGAAAAGCTCGTCATAATAGAATTTTGTCGAGTCACTACTTTTGGCTGTATCCTTGTTGGATAAAGCCCAGCGATCAAACCGTTTTTCGAGAAAGAGTTCCATTTCACCATTTTCGGCCACATCTTCTTCCGACAATGTTGTTGTTGATGTGGCCTTCTTTCCGCCAGCCTTATTTCCCATGGTAGTGGACTTGGCCATCCGTACTCCTTCTAATGAAAATGGCTCGTCATCAATAGTATTTTCCGTGTCAAGCCAATCCTTGTCATCGGTATTGTTATCTTCGTTTGCCTGTGCACTGCCCGTTTCGGACGACGTCTTTGCACTGCCCGTTTCGGACCCAACGTCATTACCACTGCTGCTACGTTTACTTGCTTTTTGTTCCGTTGCCTGCTTAAATTTGACAGCATATCTAAGACTAGCATGATAGAATTTCAATGCCTTATCTTCATTGCCTTTGTGTTCTAATATCATACCCATGTCACGAAGTGTCACACTGATATAATAGAAAGAAGATGGGCAAACAGTAGTTAGATCTCGCATATCTCTCCGCAACATGCATATATATATATATATATGCTCAGCCTGCAACATAATATATATCATCACCTCCCAAAAGCAAAAACACCACATCCATTTCTTACCTAGTAGTCAGCGGATTACAACTCCTCCAATAATTCTTATCCCGTCCTCTCCCCCCATTCTCATCCCCCCTCCCCTTCAAACTCAATTCATAAATCTTCATGGCCTCCCCATACTCCCCCCTCTTGACTTGCACACTTCCCATCATATTCAACAATACTGCCAAACTCGGATGATCCACACCTAATGAATCACGTCGCATTCTGTAGGCTATAGTGTACATTCGCAATGCTTTTATGAGTTGGTTCTTGTCCTCGTGTTGGATACCCATTTGGACAATGTTGGCAGAGTTGTTGACTGTGGATTGGGAATGGTGGACGTCATTTAGGGATTTTAACACCTTGGTCATTAGTGGATCGGAGTCGGAGTAGTTGCAGGCGGCCATTTCTTTGAGGGCCAGTAGGTAGTATTTCATGGCGAGGCGGTAGCGGAAAGATTTTTTGTGGGCGCGTTGTGCTTTCTTTAGGAGTTTGGCTATGGATTCTTTGGATGATTTGGGTATGTTATTGTTGAAATTTGGAGTGTTGCCATTGCTGGAAGTGTTGTTGAGGCCTTCAATGGTACTAAATCCTGAAGCTTGCTCCAAACTATCCTGAGGAATCAATGATTTTTCCTGGGATGACTTGGTACTGCTACTACTCCGTATACCATCCAAAAATGACCCCATCCGCCGCATAGGAGTAGGTTCCAACATTTTCTTAATCAATGCATCCTCAGGATCATCTTCATCAAAGTCATCTTTAGATAGTAGACAGGATGCTGTCAAGTTGGAAGGTGTATTACTAGTATTCTTCTTTTTGAAGGAGGCGCTTCGAACAAACTGTTTGAACTTTTTGGAGGCTTTTCTGTTGGGTGATTCGTTGTCATTGTCATTCCTGTTGTTGTTGTCAGGTTGCTCATTGCTGATATCATTATTTTTGTCATCCTCGTTCTCAACATCGTCAGAAGAGGACTCTAAATTAAACTTTACTCGGTTGGTATTATGCACATGAAACAATGAAAGGAGAGGATCGCTATCGTTCTCTTCCTCTGCCGTTTCGTCGAGTGCTGATACATCATTGTTGGCGTTTGGTCCGTTATTGGTGTTGGATTTGGGCGGAGATTCAGATTCAGATGCACCGATACTGTTGCCGAAGGAGACGTTCAGGTTATTCTTTTGCCGATAGGATGCCGATGTTTTTCGTCCCGATAGTAAACCGCTCCTTCCTCGTTTTGGACTGGAGCTCAGAGGTTTATTGGATGGTGGAAAAGATTTCTTCGGCACGGTCGTTATATTATTGTTCTTGGTAGACTTGAATGAAGGCATGGTGTATTGTCGTTGGCATTGGTTGACAGTCCTGGAAGACCCAGCAGCAGAAAGAGACAAGTGGACCAATACAGCGCGCTTTGGCCTTAGGCAGTATTATTATTATTGTCTTCGTCACTCACTATTGTAACTAGAGCTGAGAGAGAGGGCTCTTAGCAATTAGTATTAGCATTAGCATTAGCATGGTGCACATGGTGCATGCATGCTCTATTGAAAAAAAATGGTCAATGAATGTCGACGACGTGTGCACGACGTAGCGTTTGTGACAAATTGACCAGAGCTCGTATCGTCTAACCGTCAATCCGAATTTTATATACGATCATTTGACTATCCGCATCGACATATCATTATACGACGAACGGACGAGAATGGATAAACGACTAACATCGTGATGGTCAACTGATTCTTGTTGCCAAAATTGTGGCGGAAAATAACGCAGGAAAAAATGCCGATGCACAATCAAAAGATGCACGCGTTGGAGATATCTATGTCTGTCAGTCGGCGGCTTCTTCCCACAACCGCAAATCCGAAACCCAAACGCCAACAACCAACAAAACAACAACAAACAAGACGAACGCGTCGTTGATTGATCTATCGTAGATCGTACACGTCTCATCGGCATCGGGTCATCGTGTTCATAACAACATCAAGCAACCATGGCGGACGAAGGAGAGAAGAAGGGACCATCCCAAAATCAGCTCAAGAAGCTTGCCAAAATAGCCGAGAAGAAGGCTGCCAAGGCTGCTGCAAAGAATGGCGGCAAACCGGCCGCTGCTGCTGTTGGCGGAGGAGGAGGCGGCGGCGGCGCTGCTGCCACGAGCACTAGTACTGCTGCCCCCGCCACCAAGAAGCCCACGCCGAGCAATCCAGTCTACCGTCTAGCCAATGTCCCGTCCAATGGCACTAGCGATGCGTGTACCCTCAAGGCATGCATGGCAAGCATCCTTTACGGACCCACCCCACTCTTACCAGGTGGGACACCCCCCGATTTTCCATTTGTTCATGGCCCGTTCCTCTTGTATGGAGATGTTGGCAGTGCTGCACCTGTCGTGGCATGCGGTGGCAATGGCATGATCAAGGCATTAGCTCTAGTAAATAATAGCGCGGAAGGAACGAATAATTTGACGGCAGTTATGGATGATTGGTTGGAGTATGAACGGAGTGAGTTGCGTCCTGCTTTGAACTCGGGTAATGCCAAAAAGATTACTGCTGCATTGGCCAAGGTTGATGACGCGTTGGAACTTCATAAGACCAGTGTTGTGGAAGGTGGTGAACCGTTGACTGCTGCCGATTTGGCTATTACCCTGACGTTATTGCATCACGAAAAAGCATCCGCTGCACTGGCATCGGCTTCTCCCGAAATTCAAGCCTACGCGAACCTAACCAAAAATTCCCCAGCCTACGCCCAAGCCAAGAAAATGGCAAAGACGCTCCTACCCCTACCCACATTCGATCCCACCGATCCATCCCTCCTAAAGGCAGCCTCTGCCATCTTTGCCACGGCCATTACCAAAGTCTTCCCCTCCGCTGTATCATTGGGGATTGAAATCAAGGCATTCAAGTGCAAGGATATCAAACACGGCGATTATCAATGCAATGTTGCCATGCCACTATTCAAAAAGCTAAAGGATTCGGGGGCATTGCCTGAGGGAGTGAATACTCCTCAGGCTGTCGCACAAACTATCGTTGATGCTGTAGGAGAGGATAATCCAGTCATGAGCGATTTGGCAGTGAATGGTCCAGGCTTCATCATGAGTCGTATCAAGGCATCCTTTTTGGAACAGGGTGTCAATGACATTGTCAAGAACGGCGCGCCTACCAAACCCCACTGCGTATCGGGGGATTCCACATCGAATGTAGTGGTCGATTTCTCAAGTCCAAACATTGCCAAGGAAATGCACGTGGGTCATTTACGTTCCACAATCATTGGCGAGGCGGTATGTCGCATCCTCGAATACACGGGAAGCAACGTCAGCCGTGTCAACCACGTGGGAGATTGGGGCACCCAATTCGGAATGTTGATCCAGTACCTCAAGGAGGAATACCCAGAATTTCACAATGATATTCCCAATATTACGGATTTGACAGGATTTTACAAGAATGCCAAAGCACGATTCGATGAATCTCCCGAATTCAAAAAGATATCCCAATT
Organism: Thalassiosira hispida; assembly: GCA_036939495.1. Lineage (NCBI taxonomy): Eukaryota > Bacillariophyta > Thalassiosirophyceae > Thalassiosirales > Thalassiosiraceae > Thalassiosira > Thalassiosira hispida. The sequence continues at coordinate 14,800 of JALLAU010000097.1, read as the reverse complement.
GAACGTCGTGAAACTTCAAGCGGGGGATGAGGAATGCCGTAAAATTTGGCAAGTGCTGTGTGATGTGAGTCGCGAGCAATTCGAAATGGTGTACGATCGATTGGATATCACCGTCACGGAATGTGGGGAGAGTTTTTACAATGATAAGATTTCACCAGTGGTGGATGAATTTCTCGAAAGGGGGATGCTCAGCGTCGAGGAGGGTGGTGCCAAGTGTGTCTTCGTACCCAATTCCCCTATACCACTAATGCTTCAAAAGAGCGATGGGGGGTATGGATACGATTCGACCGATATGGCCGCTATCAAGTATCGATTAGATCACTTGAAGGCTACCCAGATTGTGTACATTACCGATTTTACGCAGGGGGATCACTTTCAGATGGTATTTGCGGCAGCGAAGAAGATTGGTTGGGTCGATGATGATTCTCATAGATTGGATCATATCGGGTTTGGTACCGTCCAGGGTGAGGATGGAAAGCGGTTCAAAACTCGTAGTGGGGATACAGTACGTTTGGTGGATTTGTTGGATGAGGCCGTGGCACGTATGGAAGCCAGTTTGAAGGAACGCATGACTGCGAGCAAGGCGAATATATCCGACGATGAAATTCATGCCACGGCATCGGCAATGGGATATGGTGCTGTGAAATACTTTGACTTGCGTCGAAACCCAACAAGCAATTACATCTTTTCGTATGATCGCATGTTGGACACCAAGGGAAACACTGCCATCTACCTCCTGTACACGTACGCCCGTCTTGAATCGATTGTTACCAAAGGCAAGGCCAATCATGGCGTTGATATCGATGCATTGATCAAGGATGGCAAGTCCAAGATTGTCCTGGCACACAAATCCGAGCGTAATTTGGGATTGCATCTTCAATTCTTTGCTGACTCCATTGAGGAAACTTTGAATGATTTATTCCCCTATCATATTTGCGACTTTGTGTACGCTTTGTCGATTGCGGCTGCCGAGTTTGTTACGCAGTGCTATGTGTTGGGGAGTCCCGAGATGGAGAGTCGGTTGTTGTTGTGCCGGGCGACATCGATTACGATGAAGCAATGCTTTGATTTGCTAGGGATTCGTCATGTGGAGAGGATTTAATGTAGATAGAAAATTTTCATAGATATGTTGGTGCACCCATCATGACTGCAGCGTTTGACTTTAGTTTTATGACGTCAATTTGACATTATGCCGCTAGATTGGTAATTCCTAAAAGGAGTAATTTAGTTTACGTGCTCAATTGATGAAAATAGAAACAATTTGCATTATGCACTTCCCGGATTCAACGAATATAATAAATAGGTGGCTCAGTGACGAAGAGTTCCTAGCCACTGTCACTATCGAACGTCAAGTCCACAACAGATTCCTTTTTCTTCGGCGGGGACTTGGACTTCTTTTTAGTCGATGGCTTGGCCTTTCTCTCTAATGACTTTCGCTTGTTGCTCTTTTTGGTTGCAGACTTGGCTGAGTTCTGCTCTTCTTGTCCCGAGAATGTTTTCTTTGGCGACCCATCAGCGTCATTTCGCTTCTTTCGGGGTGACTTGCGAAGCTGTTGGTACGGACTAAGGGATGATTTTTTGAGCTTTCCGCTGGGGCTCTTTTTGGCAGGGCTTGTTTCGGGGCTCTTCTTCGTTGGAGACTTTTTGGTTTTAGTTGGAGACTTCATCGGTGGTTCTTCTTCAGTTGGCTTTCCGCTGGGGCTCTTTTTGGCATGGCTTGTTTGGGGGCTCTTCTTGGTTGGAGACTTTTTGGCTTTAGTTGGAGACTCCACCGGTGGTTCTTCTTCCGTTGGCAATTCCTCAGTCTTCTCAAATCGAAAGTCCCACTTTGCAATAAGTGTAATCTTTTTGTCAGTTGCACTTGCTGCGCTTTTCTCTTCTGACCTTGCAAGGAGAGTTTGTAGGACCTCATCTCTTTCGGTGTACTCTTGGTGCTTCTCCATGTCAATCATTGGGCGAACCTCTGTAGCGGCGCCCTTATCGGTGGCCCCCTTTTCACCCTGAGAGCCTTGAGAGACCTGCGGCTGCGAATATATTTCACCTTCTTCTTCTCTCGAGCGGCGCTCGTAAAACTTCACCATCCACAGCCCACTGCGTTCTTCTGCATCACAGATTGATCGAGCTGGATCCCAAATGCTGAGGAGAGATCAGAGGCGAATAGAAACAGTGTGAGATATGTTGCATCTTATACAGCACCAAATATACTGCAGGCGACCAACTCACTTGTCCTTGCAATACCATTCATCTGGGAGAGCTTCAACTTCTTCCGCTGAAATATCAGGAGGAAGCATTCTCCACTTGTTGCATGCATTGCAGCTTACCCAAGTATCTTCCACACGCAGCAAATCCATTTCTTGTCTAGTGAACGACCTTTCAGGGTTTGCCTGGTCAATCACCAAATCAGACAATGATGTCTTGGCGGCCGCGCGAGAATAGATCTTCTGCTCCATACTTCCTTCTGCAAGCAACCTATAACAGTATGTGGGCTTGGTTTGTCCATAGCTGTGATCAAAATGGTTAGCAAATGCAGCACAAAGTCAGAATGAATGATGCAATTATGGAAATAAATTAGGCAGCAACATTGATACACTGACCGGTAACAACGATAGACTGCCTGAAGATCAACTGCCGGATTCCAATGACTATCAAAGAGCACCACGCGATTTGCGGCTGTGAGGTTGATGCCCAGTCCCCCTGCATTTGTTGATATCAAGAATAGCTTTGCTCGATTGCCAGCAGCAGTGTCACTGTGAAAAGTATCAATTAGATCTCCACGCTCCTTGGCATCGACGGATCCATCAATGCGCAGGTACTCTTGGTCCCTCCTCCATCCGCCAAGATTTCGTTTCCGAATACTGTCTGGTAAGAAAAGTTTGAAGCCACCCCAGTCAGGAGAGTTCAAGATCGACTCAATATAACTCAGCGTTGGTAAGCTCTGTGAAAACACCACAACCTTATCTCCTAGAACGTCGCAATGAGCTGAACAATAAATGAGGTAACTTTGAGTCAGTATGCAGTCCAGCTGATGTGTGTTGAAAAAAAACCAACGATCGCTTCTCACCTATAATCTGCAATAGAAGGACAACTTTTGGTCCGTGGATAATACCCTTGATATCAAGATCACTCTTCTCGGCTCGCTCTGCAAATGATTTCCACCACTCCTCATTAGCGGATTTTTTGTCCTTCTTTGTCTCGCCTGCACTTTCCTCCACTATAGTATCTGGGTCTAAATCGGGGTCGAATGTTCCGTCGCATGTCTCCTCGTGAAGTGTTGCCTCGTCAAGGGTGCGAAACTTAGCCTTGAGACATTTATCGCAGATCCAAGCTAGCAAGAACAGAAGCAAAAATGAGCGCATGGATGAAAACAAGTTGTGTAACGGATAAATGAATTGATTTTATGTTCGTACCAAATTTTTCAGGTGCTACGCGTGGCTGAATTTGGCCCTCCATTGCCTTTGCAGCAATAGCTTCTTGGTCGACACTTGGCGAATTTGGCCTAGATCTGGAATTTTTACCGTCGGGCAATATCAAGCATGCAGGATGATTCGAGACTGGGCGGAGAGCATGGTACTGTTTGAAGAAGTTCTTGCTATCAGTTTCTTTAGGAAACACGAGAGATCAAACTTTGTGAGAAGAAGTGGAATTTAACAGTAAAAAAGAAGAACTCAGATTGATATCTCTCACCGCGTTGGTACTTGCGAAACTCTCTGTACAACTTCATCTGGACCTTGGATTGTCGCACATGAATGATGGTCTCTTGCAGAAACGGGAGATCCTTGCTCAAAACACCTGCGTCACGACGGTGAACAAAGTCTGCCAATATACTGTGCATTTCTTTAGGAAACACGAGAGATCAAACTTTGTAAGAAGAAGTGGAATTTAACAGTGAAAAAGAAGTACTCAGATCTCACCGTTGGAGGCGTGTTCCTGTTTCTCTGCCATTATATGGGTGCAGTCAGCTGCCATTCCATCCATTATCGGGTCATGATACTTCCTCGTGAAACTGGCTTCCACTCCAAGACAATCGGGCCTTACCCAGCTCGCCATCCGGAAGTATTCATAGAGATTATTTTGGATAGGGGAGCCAGTGAGGCCGAGGCGTAGCCTCGTACTCAACCCGCATAACACTTTGTAAATGTTCGTTGTGTTTGACTTTAGCATACTGTGCACTTCATCCAGCACCACAATATCTGGGCCAGGATTGAATAGCGCCTGAGGTAAAGTCAAAGGACGATCATTTGTAAGGGCCAAGTATGATAAAGATCAAAGAGAAATGGATTGTCAAGCGTACCTTGCGCAGAAACGCGTCATCCTTGGTGGGAGGAGTAGGAGTAGCTGCTTTCTTCGCATTAGCCTTCTTGCTGCGTTTGTCCATGTCCAGATATCCCTTACATGCATTGGCATACTTCTCCGAGCTAACGCAGATGATACCTCCAGAATCGTACCATTCCTTGATAATCTTGATCTTGCTCTTATGATCATTCCAGGGGTAGAAACGAATGGCTGGGATGTTCCTTCCGGAACTTGTGCCTACCCATTTCTGAAACTCGGTCTCCCAGTTGGCCAGTGTGTTCACGGGGGCAATCAACAAAGCCCGATGAATGATGCGTCCACCAGGGTTTCCTGCATAGCTAGGCGAGGTAACTAGTGCAGGATTTGTCAACAATGTATGGAGCAGACAGACAGCCTGAAAACTCTTTCCAAGACCTGAGAGAGGGCAAGTACAGTGCATCAATTGTTCGCGTGTGTTAGTCAAACATTATATCTCTTGTTCAATAAATGAAATGCAGCCGACTCACCCATGTTATGAGCAAGGATTGCACCATGGATGTCCTTATTTCCCTCTTGCTTGAAATTGATTATCTTAGAGCAGACATTGTTCCAGCAGAATTTCAGGCCTTCTTGTTGGTGCTCCTTAAGCAATATTGCCAGCGACTTGCAGACCGTTATCTGGCTCGTGCAATTTTCTACTTGGAGGACAAAGTCTGAATCTTCATACTCTGCGGTATCATCCCCAATCAACAGTCCTCTCGACGATGGGGACAGCTGGCCAGAACTGGCAGCGGCAGCATCTCCCCCCGACAGACGCTGCAGCTGGGCACGTTTCTTCGCCCTTGGCACAGTCGCTGGCAGCTTGGTATCGATTGGGGGTGGCAGACGAGGTTTGTACTCTTGATTGTTCCCAGAGAGTCGAGACTTGGTGGTTTCCCTTTGTGCTTGCTTCTTGAGAGCACGCAGTGAGGCGCTCCTTTTCACAACCATGACATTGGTGCGCTTTCGGCGTAGTACCGTGGCATCTTCGTCCTTGGTGGCGTCAGCATCATCCTTGTCAGTAACGGCCCTTTTTTCAAGCAGGTCGAGGTCAATCACTTCGCCTAAAGTCAATTCTTCGAACTTGACAGCTTTCTTTTTGAACCTGCAATTATGATGGAACAATGATTCAAAACACGGCAAGGGTTAGTGTATGTAATGAAAACACAAGAGTCGGTCTTTATAGAAGCAAAGGAAACAGCCTTTACATCAGTAAAGGAAACACAAACAGAATGTAAAGTATTCAACTCACATTTCAATATCAAACTCCGTAGTCCCAGTCTTGCTCCACGGATTCCTCTTTGCATTGGCGTTTGATTGCATCTGTTCAATGGCCCCCGCCATGGTGTTCACGTCCTCAATTTCATTGAGACAGGCGGCATTCAAGTCCTCGGGTTCCAGTTTGAGGACGCGTGGGTCCTGGGGTTTGTACCCGGAGGCTCCGCGGAATTCCCCCTTGCTGAATCCTTCCTCTTCATCGCGCCTCTCTGAAGTTCATGAGATGGAAATCAGATGAGGGTTGAGAATCACATGAGCGATTTAGTCACACATGACATAATATGAACAAGCCTAAAGGTCCTTACCCAATGCAAGATCAGCAGAAATCTTGCAATCCTCCAAAGCCATATCATTCTCTGCACCATCCCCATTCTTTTCTTTTGCACGACACTTATAGAAAGAACCAATGATACCAGGCTCTCTAGCTTCCAACTCCTCATGCAACCGGGCAATGCTATCGGTAAATCGATCATAATGAATCTTCCAATCTTTCTCGTAAGCCTCAAGACCCTTTGAAATAATCTCCTCCAAATCCTCCAAACTGAGCCCATCTTCAATTAGCTCTGATTCCATCCTATCACGTTCTTGTTCCATGTGAGATTCGTCTAGCATTTGAATGGCCTCGTCCAAGCCGCACTCGGCATACTCCAACTCTTCAAGTAGCTTTTGAATGTATTCCTCATCTTTGGCATCACTCTCTCCCTCTTTCATCTCGTCCTCGTCATCAACATTGATAGGACTATCACATGACACCTTATTGTACGCACTCTGCAACTTCTCCAAAAACTTTGTAGGATTGCATTTACAACATGACCACTCGTCCTCCGAGTGCAATACCTTCTTCACAGCTTCCCACGCAGATTTATCCCCGCCTAACGACATCATGGCACATCGTACGCAAAACGCACGGGGGCAGTTATCACACAATAATAAATCACTCGAGGGGATCTCATCGACATCGTCATTGTCTCCCAGCTCGTCATCCTCGAGTCCGCACCACGAGCAGGCATTCATCTCTGCTTTCGGTTTTTCATTCGAGGTATTGTCACTCATTTCAATGTCAATGACTTCACTTTCGACTGCCTCGGCGCGTTCCTCGCAGACGGAACATACCATGAAGTTTAGGAGGGGATGTTCGTGAGTCGAGTAGAGGAAGCCGCGGTGTGTTGAGGCGGCGGCGGATGGCGAAGAGGCGCCCTCGGCTGCAGTGGAGGGAGGGGCGCGTAGGTTGACAAGACAGCTCCAACAGTGCCCAGCATTGGGGTCTAATTGCTCCGATAATTCACCAATGACCATGCCGTTGCCATCGTCATCGTGCGACTCGTCGTCGTCGTGCAAGTCAACCGCCATGTTTTCCTTGTCGTCGTCGCCGCCGCCTTCGGCTTCCGGGCTCGGAGAGGATAATAAATCGGCACTGGCATTGCTCCCGTCATTAGATATATCATCGTCCATTGACGAATTTGCGACCACGGCTGCGTTGTCGATTCGGGAGGGGGAGCGTGGTGGTGGTGGAGGTGGTGCGACGGGTTGGTGTGCTTCATCAGCCGCGGGATTCTTGGGTTCGGCGGTGGGCATGATTTATGGACGTCAACGAACTGGAGGGGCCTCCGATAACAAATCAAGGAAAGATGGAAATACTAGATGCTTTGCCGGCCGGGGTGAGTCTCCTATTGATTGCCGCCGGACAACAACTGCAAGACAGCAAAACAACAACAATGGCAAAATCTGATGAATGTGATTATTTTGTATTTTGTACCAAAAAGCATTAGGGATGAGCAAAACGTAAATAATACTTGTCAGCTATTACAAATACAAATCCCATGTGTAAAATATCAATATAATATGTACTCCCATGTTAATATTTTTTTCTTTACTAAAATAATGATATCATTATGTATTTATTCAAGTGATTACATAATCTTCTACATTTCTCTACTACTAACATTAAATTGTCTTGTATTCGCACCGCGCCAAAAATAAATTGTCTTTCGCACGCGCCAAAAATAAAGAGGGCGAGTTGGCGAGTACGGTGTATTTACTCACGATTATTTCGTATGTAATAGTATCCAACATCCAACAGATGTAAAGATGTTAGAGCCGGCAAGTACCTAATAGATGCTGAATGGAATAGGAATCTGCCAAGCAGACTGACGAGTTACAATGTTGTAGTAATACTTCTTGCCATCGTCAGTTGTATATTCTTTCCACTCAGCCTTTATACGCTGTTGTTCCTCTGCCCTTGCACGTTGCCTCGCTCCCTTGCCTCGATTATTCTTACCACCTTTCGATCGAGAAGCAAAATTCATTGCTCCAGTGCCTTTCTTGACACATTTGTGCCCAAAGCTCTTGAAACCATCCAGGCTCAGATGGTTTGGATTGAAGAGTGCAGTCTTGTTCGCGTAGTGTTTGTGCCCAAAGCTCTTGAAACCATCCAGGCTCGGATGGTTTGGATCACAGATGCCAGTCTTGTTCGCGACGTGATTGTTGCCTGCAGTAGTCCCACCTTTCGATCGAGCATCAAACTTATTCACATTATCCTCTGCAATTTCTTCTTTAGAACTGAATAGGAATTACTAATATTTGGCGCTAAATCCGCAGATGGCAAACTCATCCACAATAGCAATAGCAATAGGCCACAAAAAGCTAGGCAAAATGGATCTCAGGAATCGACTTGGGTGGAGTATTCGATTCCAAATGACGAGCCGAAAAAAATGTTAGTGTTCGGGCCGCAAAATGAAGGACATAAGCCGGTGTTCGAGTAAAGACCGGTGCCAGCAGTGACGCCAGAATTAACGGTTGGGTGGTGAAGAGTGTATATGCTCTATCAGGATGGGACGTGATTGGAGTGGCTGTAGGTGTTGGCACAGAGACAGATAATACCGAGTATGAGAAAGACTTGTCAAATTGTGAGGTATAGAGACGGTATAGTCACGTCGATTGAATGGAGCATAGAATAATCCAGCGAGAGGTTGTGGCTTTGGTTGCTTGCTTGAGCCCGGTCGGATGGTTGGTCGTTTGAACGCGGCTGCTCGAAGACGAGGGCTGCTACCTCTGTCTCAGGAGGGCTGGTTCCTAATACTCATCTGAGAGGTAGGCGGATCGCACGAATGAGGCTGCTTGATCAGGTGAGTCTGCTCAAGGACGGGAATGAGGCTGCTCAAGAATGAGTGCTGCTCCTTTTGGATGGGGCTGCTCGAGAACAACAGCTCTCGCTGTAAGAATAAATTGAGTACACAATTTGAGAGACCTCGCACAAATGAAAATAATTCAAGTAAGTGCGTATCACAAGACGTTGAGTTACACCGACAAAGACTCAGATCAAATCAAATCAAATCAAATCAAGCAGACGAAGCCTGCACGTACTCATTTTTCCCCCTTGCGCCATTTTTTCTAACTCCACCTACCTACCTAGAACCTATTCAATGTTACACCGCGACATAGTGACATTTTCTCCGCCGAACCAAAGACTCAGATCAAATCGAGCAGACGAAGCCTGCGTGCTCATTTTTTCCCTTGCGCCAATTTTCTAACAGCTGGGGCCGCTCCTCCACCTACCTAGAACCTATTCAATGAACTGATGTAATCAGCTAAAATTTTCTTCTTATTATGTATGCAGATAGCCTAATATTACACAACTTATCCAGCACCCCCAACCCAGTATTTATTCTTGAAGTGTGGGCAGCGCTCAACAGTTCTCAAAGTTTCATTCATCCTTGCCTACATCTGCAAATGTATAATGTACCGATCACATATTAAATTAACACCCCCTGAGCCCCCAATGGGCAAGTACAAATCCCCTCAATATATTCTTGAAGTGAGGGGGGTCCCTACATTTTTTCTCAAAGCCCCCAACAAGTTCATACTTCCCTCACAGTGTATTCTTGAAGCGAGGGTAGCTCGTACAACTTTCTTAATGTCTCCTCCTCCGCCTCCTCTTCGTCGTCACCTCCATTCACCATAATGGCAGTTGCCCTAACGCCCACTTGCTTCCAAGCTTGAAGGTTGCCAAGTGTATTGTTGGCAGGGGCATCTGCAAATGGCTTGTCAAAGTATACTTCCGAGCGCCTTGCTAGTGGTAGAATGTAATGCTCGAGGAAACCAATCTGTCCCTCGAACCAACCATCTCGAGGATCACCACAGAACCCCTTCTTGAAGCACTTGTTTAGCTCCTTATACAAACGGAAGTTCCACTTGGCGAAGTTCTCCCAACCTTGCATTAGATGCGATACGTCTGACAGTAGCATCATGTGCTCATTCCTGACACACTTTTGCAGGCCACTGTGAGTGATCACAAACTCATTAGGGAACTCCTCCTTGACACTTTCCTCAAGCCCAACACCCTCAAAGACACCTTGAATGTGTGATGCAAGAGGACAGAGCTGAACGTCATATTCGGATTGCTCTTTCTGGGCAACATCATAACGCTTGATTCCAAGCTTGACACGGCCAGGCGTAGCAATATCTGCAGACATGCGCAAGGAAACAGACGTGTTAGTAAGGTACAATAATACTTTGGGCGTGATGAGTTATACAAACACAACATACCTGTGACGAGAATGGATTGGAATAGAGTCTTGGCATATTGAATCTTAGGAAGTACTGTGGGTATTATTGCATTGCGAAATTCTTGATATTCTTCCTGGAATAGAATCTCGAGAGCAATATCAATTGATTCACGCTCAGCAATTGGAACATCCTCATCATACTTCTCCGAAAGTGGATGGTTCGTTTCCACGAGAATCTTGTTGCTCATTCCTGTATGTCCAGCATCATGAACAAGGGCAGCAAACACTAACGAGAAGCTATTGAGAGGATCCTCGTTGTTCATGACGGATAGCAGTTTATTCATGCCCGTTGTCACGTGCAACGCATGTGAAAGGTTGTGGAATTTCACATCGTTATTATAGGTCTCGGCAACCTCGGTCACAAACTTGGTGATCTGTGTCGAGACAGTCTCGGAGATCTTGGCTCCTGCATCACGCTCATGGAGTACCCGAAGCAAATGATATTCAAGAAGAGCTGTGGAGTAAGAAATGACTCATTAGAATAGTGAAAGTGATAACTGTTACAAATAAAACAGATGAAAAAATTCTCTCACCAGAGGCGCGAAGGATCATCTCGTCCCGGTCATCAGTGGCAGCGACAAGCACCGAATGGCCATGCCCTAACTCATCCCAATCTTGGGCAACCATTGCATCATAAATTTCATGCGGGGTATACATGGCCGTGGTCTCCTGTGCATCATCTTCTGCCGACTCGGTGACCTGTGGAAGTTCAGGAACGAATGGATGATTTTCAGCAGCTTCCTCGTCATCAGAATCAAAGAAATCATCCAATTCGTGAGGCAAAATGTCAATCATCTTCTTGGTGCTGGCGTCCCTTGGACGAGACTTTTCAAGCCAGTAAGTGATCTGGTGGCCCTTGCCCTTGACATGGATGCCCACGGTGTTACCTTCAACACGCTTGGTCAAGCCAAAGTCCTTCGTTGGAGAGTCTTGAAGTAGGCGATAAGTTACTTCAGCCACCTGGATCTTCATCTTCTTCGAGTTACTCTCCATTCTTGAGGCAAAATTGATTGTATCTAAAGGAATAGAGGAAACAAACGTGATGAGCAATATTGAACAACGTGGTACAAAATAGCGCAGGGTTTACAAGCATAGGGGCAAGTTGCCAAGCTCACCTCCGAAGAAACAATAACGAGGCATGGCTTGACCAACCACGCCTGCGACAGTAGGACCGGAGGCAATACCAGCACGGATAAAGATCTGATCACCATCCTTGGTACGGAAGTTCTTGACAAACTCAATTGCATCAAGGGCAAAGAGTGCTACGCGTTCTGCTGCCAATGGGGCGGGTACACGATTGGGAGCACCACCCACTACCATGTACTGTGATAAAAATGGAAAATATCAGTGAGCACAAGATGTGTAAAAAAATAAGGCATTACCACAACCCTCCTCCTACTTACAGCATCCCCAATAGTTTCAACCTTCAACAAATAACATAGTGCAGTCAATCTAATTAATTAGCTGTGTACAAGCATGATAATCTATGAGAACGTGCATCAAATTTTCTAGCTCACCTTATACACTTGGTGCTTCTCAACGAGCATGTCGAGCTCAGTGTAAAGCTCGTTAAGCATCTTCATAACCATGACGGGTCTCATCGAACCAGCCATAGAAGTAAAGCCCACAATGTCACTAAAGAATACAGAGACTAGGGGGAACTTCTCCAAGACCGTCTGACCGCGATGGAGCTTGGCAATGGCACGACGGGGCAGCATCTTGCGTACGAGGTTACGATGTAGCTGGCGTTCCACGAGGGCCGATGCCATGAGGAAGCCAAGGATGAGGGAGGAGATGACGACGGCTGTCACGGCACCGGGGTACCATGGGGGACTCCATCCGTCAACACGTCCAACCCTATTCTGCCAAACTCCATGAAGACTATTCGTGGAGATAATAACAGAGTTACTATCATCCAACAAGTCAGACTTGGGAGAGTGTGCCAGCACATTACTTAGCAGCGTCTTGGGAGAGATTTGATCTGGCGAATGTGTCAACTCAAAGTCCAAGTTACAATCCGCAAATCGTTCATAGATATTGGACCGATCCTTGATTAACCCCCAGTCCAAATAATTCATTACGAATCCCCATGCGTTGGGTACATCCACACCATGGACATTTAATGAATCTTCAGGGTTAGGAGGGTCAGTAGGCTTGGTCCATACGGGGATATGTCCACATACCCATTCCTTCTCCGGCATGGTGGATGGAGTGAACGGACCAAATATGGAATACTTGCGATGTACAAACATTTCGGTAGTCACCGTCTTCCAAAATTCATTCAAACTTGAGGAACCGACATCCTTACCAAAACTCATATCGGGTGAATCCATATTGGCACGTTCATATAAGCAAAATACATTCTTGGGGGCTAGACGGTACGCGAAGACTACACCATTCAGATCATTCTCCTCGTTGACAGGTGTGACAATCTCACTCCATTTTTCTTGTAGAGCTGGGTCATCACATATCCCCGATACATTCCGTTTGATACTGGGTGTGTCCAATGTCTCGGGGATGAGTAAGTTGGGATACTTGCCAATCTGCTCAGCAGCCTCGTTGAAGTAACCCGAGTGAATGACACCTTGTTGGACGGAGTAGAGTGGGAGCATTGCCTTGCGGAATTCATTGGCGAACCATTCCCCCGTCTCTCGAGCCTGAATGTTGGTATATCAATATGAAACAGAAAAAGTACACAGAGAAAGGGTGTGTCAGTCATTAAAAACATATAGTGCAATAAGGAACACAACACATCCATATCTCTACTCACAATAAAATCAGCATTCATCTGATTTTTCTTAACATACTTCCCCTTCTGTCCACTCACTGCCATTAATCCCACACCGCACAATACACCAAATGTTGCCAAACTAATTGCCAAAATGTGAGGGTGGACAATAATAGTTTTGATAAAGTGACGTGTCTCATACCAGAATGCCATACCCCATAGCTTCCATGTTTTGGAACAACTTGGTACACTACCCTCATCCAAGTAATCAAACTCATCATCCTCCTCATCTGCACTATCGAATACATCCTTACCACCCTTGTTTAATCCATCCCACATTCCTGAGCCATTGCCACCCAATAACTTGGTCCAAATGTTAGTACCCGTAGAGCTTGAGTACGATGTACGGCTTGCAGAACTTGATGGTGTCACGGTTACATCCTCATCGAGACTACAGGGACTAGCATCAAGAGTAGTTGATGGGCTTGAACTTGAATGGGGGACAATTGAGCTCATGCTGAATTTAGTAGTGGAGCTTCTAGGACGACTACGTTGGGTCATACCACCCGTGGTGCGGCTTGATGGACGAATGGCAGGGCCCGAGACCTGGGCTTTAATGTCGTCATCATCAGAACTGCAATAACTTTGACGTCTAACCGCGTCCTTACGACGGTCGATAGTTTCGTAGACTGAGCCTAGATTCATCTCGGGGACTGCTGCTGGTTCATCATCAGATGTGGTGACACCTGCAGAGGCAGAGGAGGTGCCATCATTGTCCAACGCCGCTACATTACCTCCACTACTGCGGTTAGAGGCATCGATAACATCACCAGAGCCACTGCCTCCACTGGAAGCACGGCGCCTGACACTACCACTAGTACTACTAGCAGAAGTAGAGTTTTGATGATCACCACTTAATTCCTCGGTGGGTGCACCGTCCCATTCACTAATTGAGAAGCGTCGGCTGTCAGTGAGCCTATTGCTCTTTCGAGCACGATTTTGGAATACCATCTGTCTTGTGTGCTGCTATTAATTATTACCCTGCTTGATCTCTCGCCCTATTTGCAATTGCTCTTCGAACTAATGGGGTCCGGTATCGTATTGTTATCTCGATTGCTTTGATTTTGATAATGATAATGGCTCAACAAAAATACATAGCAAGAGGCAAGAGAAGGAGGAAGCAACACTTCTTGGTGAGAATAGAAGTGAGAAGCGAAGAAGCTTCAAGTGCAATTCTGTGTCTGTGCCTATGTACGATACCACGTATGCGAAACAAACTTGAAGGGAGTCATCTGAGGAATCTTTGGATATTATCTCGGTATACAACATACAATTCATATGTCTACCAAGAGCAAGAACTATAACATCACTAATTTACATAAAAGTACTTGTCTTTACAAAACAAAAAAAGGACAAATGATATAAAGATTGAATTTTTACTAGTGAATGGAATATACAAGCTCTCAGCAGCGCTGGGAGCATGATCAGAGGAACAGACATGACAGTCACATTGTTAGGCCTTCATTTTTGCCATAGCGTCATGTCTTCTGCTGACGCGATTTGGCCAGATTTGACAACACATCGTGTCACATATCTTGATGACGCAATTCGCCATCTGTCGTATTCCTTCTCATCTACGCCGCCCATTTTGGCGCCAAATTGAGAGCCACGACAGCTTACAAATCGGCAATCACATCTACATCAAACATATTATCGTGCCCATCTGTGCCCATCACCTACCATGCATGGCGGATTCTAGATTTCTACACTATGATATTCCTGATTGGGAGGCAGATAGCTTCATCCTTCCACTTTCTAAAACCGACCTAAAAGGTTGGTTCGAGCCAGGCTTATGTCCAATTCCCAAAGTAAGGCATATCTTTCCTACCATTGTATTACTCAATACATATGCACATAT
>JALLAU010000096.1:0-21649 GCA_036939495.1 Thalassiosira hispida | reverse complement strand
TCCTAAGTTTGGTTATCTCAATTATTAGATGACCAAAGACACATGTCTCTTTTTTCTTCTAAATTAGTAGATGATCACTATGTATAATTCGTGGATGAAAAAAATGATGCCTTTTTAACTGCAGGCCAACAGGTTGACTTATAGTATTATTTTATAATAAAATACAGCAGAGATTTTAACCATGATCACAAAAATGATTGTGTCTAAACGGTCTAAAGTGCTCTGAGTTGGTAGGTTAAAAGGGCTTGGATAGATACTTGTAGTCTCAATTTAGTTCATCGAATCTCTAATGACTAAACATTCACACTTGGGCAAAACATTAGCAATAAAATTAAACCTTCAATAGAGAAAGAGGTGATGAAGTGCACACTTTGAGAGTGGCTTCGAAGTATGCACTTCATCAAGAGGCAATAATATTATGATAATAAATATACCACTGTATTCCAGTAGATCTGGACAATAATGATCACACAACGCCTCTAGATTAGGACGCGCCATAACCACTATTGAACTTTGTGACTCTTTTTCATTGATATAAAACTCCCTCACTCTGCCCTTTTCTTCGGTGACGGCCTTCTCATCATTATAGGTGTATGACGCATCTCAACACGAGTAGTCTGATTGTTCTTTGCTTTACTCTTTCCGTGGTCAATAGTATCGGAGCGCGGCCGAACCGCCTTGGTTGCATCAATTGACTCAGTCTTTGTTGATCCGGAATATACCACCAACCCTGAACCAAAGGTGACAATGGCACTTCCAATCCACGTCTGCGCGACAGGGAGTGAAGCAACACCAACCCATAATCCCATTAAGACGCCAACAACTGGTTCCATGAGCATTACAACTGATACGACAATTGAATCAAAGTATTTGAGCACACTGATGTACCCCAGCGTGCTGGAGAGGGGGGGCGCGAAGAAGTGGAGGGAGAATGGTGAGTTGATGCGGAAGCAAGAATATCGTGAGAGATATCTGGAGGCTCGCTACATATTGTTTCGAACGAAGAGTTTACTCACCCTATTAGATTGATAACGACGGCCATAAATAGCTCCAATGGTAGGCGATTAGGAGTTGCATTCATCCAGCCAAACAAGCCGTAATCTGGATGACGAGAGAACTCTACCGGTTCTTTTGCCACGATCATAAACGCCAGTACGAAGAAAGAAGCTATGAAGAATATTGACCACATATATACATAGAGATCAACCTTTGAGCGTAAATCTCGTGATATGGCCAAATATAAAGCAGTTCCAAACGATGCGGACAAGGCTATGAGATTGCCAAGCAATTCATCTGGATAAGCCGCAATGTCATCACCGTCATCTGCTCCAGCGGATTCATCGGCTCTGGAACAAATCACCCCACCAGTAATGCCGATCAAAGCTCCAGAAACTTCCAGTAGTAGTACAGGCAGACCCATCATAGTCTTGGCAACGATAATTACTAAACTCGTCATATTGGAAAACACAAATGCGTTGGCGAGCGATGTCATGGCAAGCGACACAACAAAAACCGTTGTCATTTGAGCGTAGCAGAAACCAGCAGCAGGTAAGAGTAGCCATTCTTTCCCTGATAGTTTTGGTAGACCATCTCGGGACACGTTGATCACAACTAGAGGGAAAATGAGTAAGACCGTTGAAGTAAGACGCCAATATGTCTTCATGGATGCACTGACTCTTGGTCCTTGCAGATCAAAGGCAGCACCTGCCGATGCCAGTGCGAAGAAACCAAAGAATAGAATTAGATATCCAATGAGGGGGACTTGACGCTTGATTTTAAGGTCAAGGTGTAACTCTTCTTCTCCGAGCTTATCGGTTGCGAGAGCAGTCACCTCTAGCTGAACTCTTGAATATCGGTGGGTAAGTGTGCAGACATCATCGACATCGTTTTTTCAAGCATTGGAAATCGATGAAAACCTTCCTCATCAGCAACGTGTGAATGTGGTCTTTCCGGTAAAGCCAAAACAAACCGATGCTCTTTTTGTCCTAATTGCTTCGGTAGCTCAAGAAGAAATCCATCATGACCTACACGCACGTTATCGTCCGTCGTCGTTGTCGTGCATGCATCGCCCATCATATCGTTCATATCCATATCCAAATGCAAATGGTTTCGTTCCGTATCCATGACGACATCGGCAAAAGGAAGAATTTCAAGAGGTACATCCCTTTTCATTAGTAGAGGCGTTTCGTCACCGACTTTTGTTTGTTCTTGTTTGTGGTGTTCATCGTGCGCTGCTGCTCCCCCCCGAAAGGAAAAATTCATCCTCGATGGAGGCTTGAATGCATGGTCATTAGCCTCGCGATGCAATCCACCGACGAACTCGTCATCTGTCGCGTGCGCTAAATGGCTAAGCTTTTCCAGATCAACAACTGCTTGAATAAACGCGATTTCGGCAACAGATGATCCCCGTTCGGCAGTATCGACAGCATCTGCAGCTTCTTCTAACGCATGTGTTGTTTCTTTCGAGGTGAGCAGGATGACTGCCTTCTTGCTTTTGCCGCTGGAATCATTGCCGTGGACGGTTAGGGTTGCAAGCTCGACGTGTGATGGGTGGGCCGAGTCTGGTGATTCATCTGTAGGAGGCCTTACCGCATTCGATGATCCATAGTCCATGATGGCATTCTGCAGTATTATGATGTATTCTATTGATATCTCATGATGCCGTGCGTATGGTAGTGCGTAGGCCGTATCTAACCGTAGCCTGTACGATATGGTAGATTGGTGTGTGTGATTCTACGATTATTTACAGCTATTTACAGTACATGTATCTAGGTAGCTAGCTATAGCTATAGCTACCTAGATGAAACAGGTAAAGAAGGTGTACAGTTACGTGCGTTGCTGTGCGTTGCCGGTTGCATGCCGGCAGCTAGCACCACGGACAGCAGCACTTACTTCCGCGAGCAGTTGTGGTGTTTATTTCCTTTGCTTCCCAAAGGATACGATATGCATTCTATCGAGCTGGATTACTGTTAGCCTCATCGCGGTTGCAGTAGACGGGGTACAAGAACTTTGTTTTGACCACGTTTTGAAAGAGACGGGGCAGCGCCAAATAATGGCCAAGAAGGTTGCATCCTCGTTCACATTCCCATCTCGTTCGCAGCAATACCTGCGCTACCGATCACTCCTCGCCATCCTTTTGCTTTTGTTCGCGATCAGTGTGGTGTTTTCTCGTATGGGGATGCATAAGAAAGACGCAAACAATCAAAATATTATGGAAGAATCAGAGACAACTATGGATGGAACACAACCAGTCATTATGTATGTCAAGGTATCATCAGGAAGAGGGAATGTGAAACGATACGCTGCCATGTACAACAACTCAACAACAGAAGAAGAAGAGCCAAAACCAATATCCATACAATCATGGATGACATTGGTCTCTTCCAATTCACCCGAGGGAATACAAGCAGCATCACATCTCTCGGGTATTATTTCCGCGTCTCCCTATGCATCGGTGTTATTCGAAACACCGGGAACGACATTGCAATCCAGCAGTCAAGACCCATTCGAATTTGCATTAGTAAATGAACCTGCACTACAAAGATTTGCCGAGATTAGTCCAGATAGGTATGCATTTGCAGAGCATTTTAATGCATGCCTGAACAATAACAACAAGGATGGTACAGTAGTCTGCTCCTTTGCCAATCTTGGGGGTGATGCACTCCTCATATCACCACTTCCACAACCAGATGTGGAAGATACGTTGTACTCACATCTAGCTGTCTTTGTCCGGAATGCACCCACGAGTCAAGTGGCAGAATTTTGGAGATTGGCTGCTTCTACGCATCTTCACGCATTACAGCAAAGGCATACGGGGGATTCGAAGGCCAAGACTTGGTTCTCGACTAATGGTATGGGTGTTTCGTGGTTGCATTTGCGAGTGGATAGCTGGCCCAAGTATTATTCTTACACTCCCTTCAAACACTAGCAGAAATCATTGAAACGCGCGGACCTTCTCCATGGCAGGCTCTTTTATTTAGCTTACTATCGGAAGTTGGAAGGAAAGATTGGTGAGCAGTATAATAGAGATCGATTCAGCGTCAGCCAGCCTCTTGAGGGAGGCCATATTGGCGTGGGTGGATTTCCCTGCTCTGAGGCGGGGGCAAGGCAAACATCAATTAAGCCGAAACCTTGTCTCTCTCAACTTACCGGGGATGACAGATGACTTTGCTGCACTCACAAATGAACCGACGAGATGATGAATTAACTTTGGATCATCCTATCCTCGGGCTATATCCATCACCGTATGGGCCTTTGCAGCATCACATCATTGTTTGTGTTTGGGCATTTTCGACTTCAAACGAAGTCAGAACTCGCCTTTCTGAGGAGGTGGCAGGAGAAGTTCCTCATCAGCATCAGAACAATTAAGGTACCATTAGGGCATAGGATGATGGCTATGAAAGGGTCGCCACAAATAGAATACTCTGTTGTAAAGGAAAGATCTTGTAGCCCCGAGAGAGAGAGAGAGATCTGGATAGAGAGCTGCAAGTGGTATTATATTATTTGTTTAATCCACTGCACTTTAGCGCCCTACTCTCTATTCCAAAATCAGGACCGCGCCGGCTTCCTTTTCTTGCCCTCCACGAACGCTCGATCCACTTTCACCATTGCATACTCGATACAGTTAGGATCCCACTGTATGTTCGGCTCCTTGTGAAACCTGAGGTAGCCCTCTCTCTCTAATGAGTCGTAAAAGTCCAGTGCTGTTTCCTTCGGTGCTCCGTGAACCTCTACCAATATTTGATGCAACATTGGTATTTCCGTTGACATCCAATCTTTGTACGTATCCCACTCACACTTTTCACAATCAATTTTGAATACATCGATCACGTCCAAGTCTATATGACCGAGCAATCTGACGCTATCTAGCAATCCGTAGAATTTCCCTTCGGTTTTCTCTGTTGGGGTTGGTGGGTTTCGTGCCTCTGGATTTTGTTTTTCCAGTCCCCACTGATGATAATACCCCCTCTTTAATCCTGACCTTTGCATAGCACCCTGGTAATTTCCAAAATCGAATAGGTGAAACTCGCAAGTGCCCTCTCCCACCTGTTGCTGCATTCCCAGCTCATAGTCAAAGTTGCCGCTTGACCCGACCGAGTAAATGACGCATCCCGGGTGATTCGGATCTTTGGCTTTTCTGGCTTCGGCAAGTGCTTTTATCCTGTGAGGATCACACACCCACTTTGCTCCATCTCCGTTCATCGGTATCCCAACTCTCTTCTCGAATTGACACGAGAAGTTTGGTTCATAGTTCTACATTCCAAGATGAAGGGGCATATTGGGGAAGAGATCCCAGCAGGTGTCAGGTATATGATTTCTCCTCGATTTTACAAAAAAACACAAAGTACAGCCTTACATTTTGATACCACGCCTTGTGTGATGCCCACCCGTACGCCCATAACTGCCCATTTGCCAGACGTGATTCGAGTGCCTCCTTGGCCTGATAGATTTCCGACGGTGCTTCGCCTCGCTCGCTCTCGGGGTGGAAAGCCCAGGGCATGTCTGGAAATCGGTGATTTTCGTGCTCTTCATACTGTGAAATGAAATATGTTCGATGAGAGCGCATAGGAGTTGTGGTTGGTGGATCTTCTGATGGGTGCAACAACCAATTTATAATTCACACCAAACCACCACTACCGAATTGAAACCTACCTTCTGAATATACCGTTTCCAGTGATCATCAGTTATATCGTAGAAGAAACCTGGCATAAAGAAGTGTGAATGATTTAAGGCAGAATATATTAGAGACCGATAACTCGGTGCATGCACCAACACCAAAACCCATATCATACACTTCTCATTCTCACCAAAACTTTGAATCCTCGCCAATTCGAACGGATCACCAGCCTCTTCTCCCGCAATACTACTATTTCCACTATTCTTCTTCTCAACAATGATATACGGCTGCTCGGCCACCTTTACTATTCGATCCCTTGCAGGAGCGCGCTCGCTTCGAAGGTTGCAGGTGGAAAATGCGGTGAGCCACGCGAGGCCTGCGAGGGCAAGCATGAGCAGGCATTTCATAGACGGCCATTGACCGCTACCAGTCGGTGGTCGGCGGAATTGTAGGCGCGGACTGGGACTGTCTTTGCCGTTCATTGCGTCGTCTATGGCCTTCGTCTTGCAAGAGAGCCAAGGAGTGGGCTATTAATATTAATAAAGTTATATGCTTGAATTAGCAATAGACCATTTCGCTAACAAAATATGAAATGTTAGATTTTGGCGGAATAGCAAAGTTATAGCGGAATAGCAAAGTTATATCGAAATAGCAAAGTTTCAGTGGAATATCGGAATTATATCGGAATAGCGGGATCGGAATATAATAGCGGAATAATGCTATTCTTAACTGATTCCTACGTATGGTCATATCGAAATAATATCGGAATAGTGAAGTTATATTCATATCGGAATAGTGAACTGAAATTATATCGGAATAGTGCAATTTCAGCGGAATAGGGAATCAGATCAAAAACAATCACCTCAGCAAATGCCGGTCAAAAATTGTCATGAGATAGTACGATATCTAGGTAAAATACTTGTTCTTTGAAAATCCACCAACGCACCTAACACGTAACACCTACCTGCCTAGAGGCTTTGCTATTAGCCATTACTCACTTCTATCTCCTGACTCCGTTCTTCCTCCGCCTGGTCACTGCGATGGATCCTGCCTGGAACGCCGAAGATACTCAGGATGGGCGGTCCAACTCGGCCGCATCATTTGACACATCACAACATGATGCTGATGGTGTTGATGATGTGGTCAAGCATAGCCATAGCGAGGCGGAAACAGAGCACACAATTACCATCAATTACGAAAATGAAAAGAAGTTGGGCCTGGTGTTGCTAGACCTAGATGATGCGATAAACGAATATGGTGTGATCGTTTCTCCCAAATCAGTTATATTCAACTTCTCTGATTCCATCCGGGCATTTGCAGACTTCCTCTTTCTACCAGATTGGGAAAATCTAGAGGATGCAGATGTAAATAGCCTAGTGAAGTTCGGCCAGAAAAATATTCCAGACACCTATTTCAAGATATCGATTGGATTTATCAGTTTGAATTTTATGAATTCTATCACCTATCACCATGAGAGCTGCATTGATGGGGGATCTCAGACCAGGGGATGTAATGTCAGATATTATCTACGAAGAGGAAGATGGGGGGGTAACTCTGATGAGTTTGATGAAGCGTTATAAGACATCCAAAGATGTAGCAACGGTGCTTAGATGCCATGTTAGCTACCCTGTCGAGCTCACACTACAACATCAACAAGACTTTTCTACCAAGTGCACTAAGCAGAGTGACAATAACTCTGACAACTCTTTCTGTGACTCAGGTAGGTTGGATTTAAATGACAATAATCTTGTACGCCATGCCGAGTGGAATACATTGCTAAATGGGCTGAACCAAATGCATGAGTTAGAGACACTTTTACTGGATAAAAATGATATTGGAAGAGAGGGCTGCACAGCGTTGGCAACTCTGTTGGAGAAGAAGAATTCACTACTTAAGGTGCTTTCTCTTCATCATAACCTGATCAATGATGAATGCATTGGCATTCTCGTTGGAGCGCTTTGAAATAATGGTACACTGGAAACATTGTACCTCAATGACAATGACAGCATCACTGCCACTGGGTGGAACTGCATGCTGAATTTGTTATGCGACAAAACGAGCATCAATAGCACCTACCTCTCGAATCACACGTTAAAACGTCTTGGTCTACAGCGAGCCCCCTGTAGACAGAACGTAAATCCTTGGTCTCCAGAGAAAGGGGGCGTCGTGGATATGCTAAGAATCAATAGGCGTGGGAATGACCGAAAAACATCCGTGGCAAGATTAAAGGTATGGGAAACCCATTTCCGTGAAGGGACTTTTGACCTTCAGCCGTTGCTTGATATAGACGTGAGGATTATGCCACGACTGCTTGCCTTATTTGTTAGTGAAAAATATCATGAAAAATATCGCATGCAGACACTTTACCACCTTGTACGTAATTGGGACATACCAACACTGTTTGGGTTTCCTTCCGCCGAGAGTTTGAGAATCGGAGCAAATAATGCAGATTTGGAAGCGTTGGTACTGAAAATGCAAGCGGAAATCAACAATCTCAAGAAAGAAAATGAAGTTGTTGTGAATGAGTTGAGAGAAGAAAATCAGGTTTTGAAAGAGGCAAATAAATTGTTATCAGAAAAAGCACCCTCACAACATGTATCCAAGAAAAGAAAATCAGATTCTATAAATGCACCATAGAGTAGGTTTAGTAAGTACTCAGTGTTCTGTTGTTGAGGTAGCCCCGTTGCTGTTTGGGAAGATATTCATGTATCGGTGGCTGTGAGAGGCAATGCTTATGTATGTAAAATCAGTGTTTGTTAGGCAGCTAAATGCCATCGTTGTTGCTCTCGTGAGCACTGATGCGAATATGAATATATACCTCTTATGTGCTAGCAAGCAAGACGAACTAAGCTAGAAGTACCTAGTGTTTCAAGAAAAGAGTATTTCATGCCACGAAGCAATGTTCATGTTTAATGGGAAGTATAAATAAATAGTGTAACTGCCTTTTTATGACCACTTCTCTGGGACAACTTAAGACCATTTCTGGCTTTTTGTTTGGGTCCTCAAAGGTGGATTTGGGATTTGGGAGTCGACGACCAAGACGACCCTATCGTACAGTATCGTACTACGTACTATCCACCTAGATACCACAACTAACAAAACCACACAAACCAGGGACACAAACAGCAACAACCTGCACCTGCAAAACCCTATTCGTAACAACGGCAACTCATAAATTTGGTTGTAGTCACGCCCTCGCACCTTATCTTACCCTATCTTCTATAGAAGCCTAGCTGGTTGATCGGTTGTAGTCGTGTACGATCATAGTAGAAAATTCAACCATGGCTTGTCGAAAGAATGCCTACAGAGGCATGGTGGAAATGTCTGAATATCTGGAGAAGCAACACGCAGAAGAGGCACGCCATCGACGCGCGTTTGAGGAAGAGCAACGAAAAGTTTGGACCCCACCCTCTCTGCTGGAGAAGTGCTGTATGCAATGGTTGGCGCATGGACCCACCCGAACGGTTCGCAGCGGAAGTAATTTGGCATCCGTTGCATACCGTGGCTGCTGCGGGTGTTTGAAGGAACACCCAAAGATTGCTCTGGACTTCATGGAGGGTGTAGCAACAGCGTCCATTTCGCACGCCTTTGATCCATTTGTGCAACTATTTACGCAACTTCCGGAAGCAGTGAAGGTGCAGCCTCTGACTTATCAACTAAAGAATGGGTTACTATCCGATCATTATGAAACAATCAAACAAAAGGTTGGAGCGCATTTAGTATCCATCGAACCCAAGGCTCTGGCTGCCTCTCGACGATATTATGAAAAGCAGTTGGAACAAGACGAAATGCAACGGGAAGCCAAGAGACGGAAGGTACTCGGGGGCGCTGCCCCGACGGACGTACTCCTGACTGTATTAGAAATATGCTACAATCATTCTCTCTGTGATCATTTGGATGTAGCTGATATTGCATGGATGCGAACAACTTGCAAATCATCAATGGGGAAAATTGCCGCACGTATGGCAAGGGATCGAATGAGAGGAATCAAATTGTCCTACACTTCATATAGTCCGAGTTGGGATACTGATTTCGATGGCTTTGAAATGAATGACCCACCACACCGGCGTCTATTGCGTGACACTACCACTGCAAGTCTTGCTGCGTTATGTCCTCGAGATCCACAGCAACCAATCAGTTGGGACTACAGCGGCGACAATCCGAGTCATGTTCGAATCGAGGTTCATCTTGACAAAAAAGAGAATTCAGATATCCCAGAGAGAAGGGTATTTTTTTCTAAGTACACAAAGCACCTGGAAGTGGCAAGATATCTCATTGACTCTCGACAGTTTCACGAAGAAGGAGTGTACAAGTCCTTCAGTCAAGTCCAAAACCGAGAGGAGGAAGGGAGCCTTGAATACAGAGTGACTTTATGCGTGCTTGATGAGAATTTTTTTGGTAGAACAAGTTCCCACGGAAAAATAAATCTCGAGTCGGTGAAGTTCACTTTCGGAGATTTGCTGGGTGTCTATGTTCGTATGAAGATTTATAAGGCAAAACAAAAGTACAATCGCAGCCCGATTAAGAACCCTGTAGACAAGTCATACATCAAAGCGTTGGCTAAAGCCACGAGGGAAGCGCCCGGGAATGTCAATTCGTTTAGCGGAATGGAAGGGTGGGATCATATTCCATAACTGTGGGTGTTGGCCTTCTGTGTTGTGTCTTATGCCTTAATCTTGCATTTTATACTTCAACAACAACTCAAACTTTGGGCAAGAATTCAGCATCAGTAAGAAACAGTAACGAAGTGAGGACCAGCTGAGATATGACGATGCAGTGGCTGACAAAGTGGAAGATCGGGGAGATAGTTTATGTGAAGACATAGGGGAACGGTGCCACCTGCCACCACATTCGAAGCCTGGCACCTTACCTACCTCTCCCAGCTTGCTCTCGCATTTGTAAATGCTCGCGACACCTCTCCCAGGTGCCACAGTGAGGTTACTGAGGCTAGTAGTAGTAGCAGTTGTAGTCGTTCGCGCTCAATTTGTCCCTAACCTCTCCAATATCCACCATATTTTATACTGCATAGGAGCCCTATAAAAAACAGTAATCATATTGATCACAATGATGTGCGTCATAGCAAACCATCAGCTCAGTTCTTTCATGGCGTATCTTTTTATCTACATTATTTTGGAGTTCATCATTGTATTGTCTTCTTGGGGTAGGTACCTCCGTAGGCACAAAGCCCACGCGGATATTTGGACAAAAAGCCCACGATGATGATGACCTATATATAGGTCATAATGACTCCGGTTCAAAACGGCATTGAAGGAATGTCTACAAAAAAGTCTTTTTCCGGTCTTTTTTAATACCCCGCGCCAGCCCACAACAACAACCACAAGACAAACATACCACCGCCATGGGATTTTGTAGCACACACCACCCAACAATCTAGAGAAGCAATGCTAACCATGGCAAACGACAGTAAACAAAAGAAGACATTAGCCGCCGTAATCATCGGCGCCTGCCTAATCGCCGTCGCATTCGATGGCTTCTCGTTATTCACCTCGTCTCCGGAGGGGGAAGAGTCATCAGCGCATCAATTACGCCGATCGTTGATGCTAGGTGAACCAGTTACGCCAGAAGGTGAACTAGTATTGCCAGACTTGCAAATAATTAAGGAGCAACAACCACCTCAGGAGCAACAGCCGTCGAACCCGGTAGTGGATATGATCCTACAGAACCGACAGGACAAGGGGGGCGAGTCGATAGAAACAGCAGGAGGTATTTATTCGTGGGCGGGTAATCTGCGGCCGCTTTCCAGGACTCCGGAACCGGAGAGGGAGACTTTTATATTTTGGCACATTCCAAAGGTGAGAGTGCGGATGTATATCTTTCCGCATGCTGTATTTGCTCTTGTGAATAAGAACTCATGTTGTCCACCTCTCTCTCGTCCTCTTTTTGTTCACAGAGTGGAGGGTCCACCGCAAAGGCAATCTACCGCTGCCTAGGAAAATCCATCGATATAGAATCCCAACCCGAGTCCATACTACGCGCCAAGGAATTGGGCCTAGTCCAATCCGGCCAAGTAGACATTGTCTTCTCCTCCTTCCCAGACTTTGCAGTCGAACATTTATTCGATAAAACCCACAAGGGACGAATGCTGGCCATGTTTCGTAATCCCGTCGACAGGCTAATCAGTAAATTCTTTTATCTACAAGTGGCCACGTGGGAGAAGACGTATCGTCCCCAATGGAAGGATATGGATATACTGGAGTGGGTTCAAAGGGAGAATCATGATAATGATCACATGGTGAAGAAGTTGGCTGGTAAGATCCAACGGGATACCGCCACGGAGGTGGATTTGCAGCGTGCCAAGAGTACGATACGGCGACACTTTGTGGTTGGGTTGATGCACGAGATGGAGGAGAGTATTCATCGGTTTAATACGGTGATTGGTATTGATGAGGGGGAGAAACGTAGTGCTGGGTGTATGAATCTGTACTTTGGGGATAGTACGAAGAAGACCAATTCCAATCCCCATGCAAAGGTAAGTGCTTTCATGGCACACATTCACTCTCATTTCTCATTCACTTTCTTTCAGTTGTTTAGATAACATCTTCACTTATACATTCGTTCTCCCCCTCTTTCTTTGTGTACGTCACCCAGGTTGAAAAGACAAGCGAGGCATACCAACTCCTTGCAGAGAGGAATGCATTGGATATCGAACTATATGAATATGTCCTCGAGCTATTCGAGGAGCAGAAGGAGAGGATTGATTCCTACAAGAGTTCCATTGCCATGTCAAGAGAATAAACATCCTCAAGCAGGGTAGGGGGCTGAATGTCGAAAAAGGCGGCCTGGTTGGGGGGATTTGGATAGGGCCATTCTTATATTGGCCTTTATTATGTTGTACATTATCTCACTTTATTTATAGTTTCAAGTAAAAACCAAAACTTGAGGGTTTGATGTGGGGCTTCGGCGACGCCGTTGATGCATAGCCCGTGGATTCAAGAACCGTACTACGAGATTGTTGGTGCATGATTTTTCATAATTCAGTGCTGCCGACAAGAGCATAGCACAGTCTTGGTCAGATCATGTGTAGGCAGACGCACCCCCTGGAAACGGAGGTAGTTGAAAAAAAAGAGACAGAGAGCAGCAAGCACGTTCTTGCGTTTTGTTGGGACTAACCATATAGTTAATGACGAGTAGCTTCAAAGATGACTAGAGCCTCTTTGGACGAGTAAATACTATGGTTATCGTTAATCAGACCCAGCACATCAATCCGAGTCACTCGAATTAGAATCAGAATAGCTGTCGCAAAGACGCTTGCTGCTCTTCTTCTTTTCAGAAAACTTAGACATTTGTTTCATGATTTTCTTTTGGAACTCGGCTTGCTGAGCCATTAGTTGGTTCACATCGCCGGCCTGATGGACGTTGATGTTAGCGGTTTTACTGCTCCATTGAGGATGGTTTTTTCCGCCCGCAATGTACTTCTTGCATTGTGCAGTTATGTGGGTTTTTGGAAAACCCCCATATTCTGCGCAAAGCTTACATGATTTCTTGGTTCTGCTCGGGAGAGGCTTCCGAGGGATGGGCTTGTCCGCCTGGGCACGTCCGCTGGCCCCAGCCTTGGCACGTTTCTTGCTGCTCCTACTCATATGAGGATCATCGGGCTGGCCTCCTTTGAGGCGGCCATCTTCTCTGTCAGTTTGTGTTCTTTTCAGAAAAAATGGAGTCTGGCTCTTATTTGCTCTTTCTTCAACACTTCCACTTATCGAGTCATTGAGTGCTTCTGCAGTTTATGGAATTGTAAGAAAGCGAGATTATGTAAATGGATGGCACATCAATGCACAAGAAAGGGAAAGACAGAAAGATGACGTACGAATCACTTCATTGCGCGAAGACTCGTTCGATACAGGCGTAAGTTGAACTTCTCTTCCAGGCGACGGACTACTTCGGTTCCCATGGGCAGACAGTGTTCCGAGCAGGCGCAAGAGGTCGATTTTCTCTTTTCTCTTTTGACCCGAAGTATATTGGATTGTAACACCATTGTCACTTTTCTTCATGCATTTGGAAGGGCGTTGACGTGAATCTTCGCGTCTTTCGACACTATTTGGCCTCTTCCGTGACGAATCATTGGAATTAAGGCTAGTGGTTTGGGTGGGCGGTACCCAGCGATTGCTTTGAGCAGCCGAAGGCGCATCAGCACTGGAATTCTTTTCTGTTGAAAGCGAGGAAAGTGATCCACATCTAGAATCAAGATGATACCCCCTTGAGGAAGATGAAGGAATGCATGGTTTCGAGTGAAGAAGATTGTTGGATGACGCAACAGAGGCATTATTGGCGGGATTGACCGCGGAAACAGCTGTTGAATTTGGTGAGTTGAAACCAATGTCAATGTTGGAAGAAGTAACATCTTCCGTTTGGTATGAATGTTCTAGTTGAGGTGCTGCTGATTGTGTGGGTTTCAGAGTTTTCTCGATATCTTGACTGTTTTGCAATATAGCTCCAGCAACTTCCAGTTCCGTACGTTCTGGTTCAGGTGCTGCTAGTTGAGTGGATTTAAGAGGCTCCTCTGCCAATTCCATAAGATCTTTTGGTTCAATCTCCCCAGGTTCCGTATTCTCGCGATCTCCATGCTCTGATTCTGCATTATCTTTCGGTTTGTTCTGCTTGGAGTCTTTGTGGTTGATAGTATCTTTAAGTTCCGTACGCTCTGGTTCAAGTGCTGCTGATTGGGTGGGTGCAATAGGCTTCTCCCCAGCTTCCTTATACTCGGAATCTCCCAGCTCTGATTCTACGTTATCTTTTAGTTTGATCTGATTGGCTTCCTGGTGATCAATAGTATCTTCCAGCACTGAATCTTCCACTGGTCGATACTTGATATCATCTTCACTCACCGACTGAAAAATTCGCACTTGATCATCATTCAAAAATACTGACACCATGTAAGTCTTTTTTGTCTTTTCAGCTGCCCAGCCATTGGAGAAGCAGCAAGTAATCACCTCTCCGTCCATCGTTTCATCCAATTGGACACGGACGAGACATTTGGATGCATAGCAGAGATGATCCTCCAAAAACAATCCCTTTTGTCCACCCTCTATAATATTACCAGTTTCACTTTTGAATACACCTCCAACAATTTTTGCAGGTGATACTTCATACATTAAGTTGCGCGTGGTGATATCCATTGATATAGATTTCACAAGTCCAATGTTGACATCACCAAGAGATGAGTACTTTTTCATATCTCGTGCTCGTGATGATAATGATGATGCATTCAAAAGAATATTAAACCAAACTGGGCACCCAACGGGAAATTTCATCTTGTTAGACTGTTCTGGTGTTAATTTGATGAGTAGAGTGGGATCACTTGGAGACACGCCGAATTTTGTTTTGGCTGGTACCGGTGCAGATGCAGAGGCTGCTGATGATTGCTCCCGGGCATCAGCAGCAGTGAGATCATTCGACGAAGGCAAAACGCCAATGCATTCGACATCGTCTTCATCTGTCTCTTCCTCCTTTTTAATGGCCCTCATGCTGGCTGGGTATGCAGGCAGAGGTAGTATATTGGTATTGTATTGATTTGGCTCACCCCTCACCCCATCTCGGCATGTTGAATGGTTGTGATTTTGATTTGGGGGCTGGGGCTGGGGCTGGCTCACCCTATTAAGAGCCCATTAAGAACCCGTCATTGTCCCCTATTTTTTGGTACGGACTCCCGTAACAAAAAATTGTGGGTCAATGAGCTCTGGAAGCTCATAGACGCTTATAGCCCATAAGTACTCTGAAAAACAACAAAATAGCGTACGTCACACGTTTTGTTAGAACAAAGCCAGTGTCAAGTACCGTAGTGTTTCAAAATCTTAGAATGTGACAGACGGAATGTCCAATATTATGGTCTCGCATCCTTTTGTGAATTTGTTGTGATCTATTCACAGCCTATCACGCACGAGTGAGAACATGAGAACCCCTAGAATCACGAGTGCCACAATGACTTTCATCTTGTGCCAAGTTTTCTAAAAAAAATAGAGTGGGCTGTGAGAACATCATGGTGAGAAAAACTTCAAGAACATGTGCGAAACAGGCAGGATACTGCAAGGATACCTTCTGAGACATGTATGTCTATCGTTTTATGTGGATGTCAATGGTATCAAGGGCTGTCTTCAGGAGCAGATGTCACGCTAGCATTATGGCGTATCAGGAAGGAAGGATTATTTCTCATTCTCATTCTCATAATTATTTCTCTCATGATTCTTCGTTATTTAATGTATCGTGTTATGTCGATGTCAATGGTATCACGGGCACCTACCTCTATTAGGTACTCCTACAGCACCATTTGAGATGCTCACAAAACAACTCAGCGAGGAGCTCTTCAAAAAGTTGCAAAAAGTCTCATTTTCAATCTGGTTTCAATATTTGTCAATATTCAAGATAGCATTTTATAGAATCTTGTCTCTTCGAATCACGGACAGTAATTAGCATGCACAGAACTCTGCGATGTTCCATGTTGTTTCAAGATATAATTATTAGCATGCAGACGTATTGATCTGGCCTTGTCCACTCTTTGATACAATTCTCTTCAGTCTTTGGGACGTTACACTAGATAGTCATGCGTCAATCATCTAAAGAGTCCAATAGAGTAAGCATGCATTTGGTGAAGTATATTGGCAAGGCTTACGTCCTCCTGTTGGCTACAGTGGCATTCTTCGCAATAATCAATGATGAAATGTCATCCGTAAGGGCTTGGATTAAACATCCAAGGGTGAGTCATACATATGGGTGACGTGCCTTGATACTGCACTGAATACGAATGCCACAAAGTGCCATCATCTGCGACGCATAAAACCACTGCTTACTCTGCATTCGCCCACTCTCTTTCTCTCCTTCGCTTCCAGTTGCGCCTCTACAATTATCTTGAAGGAGGCGACAAAAATCCCGCCACTGTTTACATCCCACCATCCCTCGGCGCCACATCCCAACGTCAACTAGCGTCCTCCCATCTTAAACGACCAGTCGTCAGCATAGGTCGTCGTGGACTAAGCCTTGATCTAGGCGGCGGCAATTGTAAATGGCAAGCGCCAGAATATGCCGTACCTGAATATATAGGTGAGATAGTGTATGGTTAATATTTATTGACTGTAGATAATAATGAGGTTGCTATTGTTAACGACTGTTTGCTTCGATAGATTTTCACAAGACTATAATTGCTGGGTATCCAAGTGGCGGTAAGCGCATGATCTTTGTGCAGATGGAGGCTCTGACTGGGTGGCGTAAGTTGCTATTGGCAGTGCCTTTTTGCATGTCACATGTACTACCACTCTTCCAGACTTTGACCAACACTTTCACACTTGACTTCATACTATCTTCACGCACGCTTTGCATGAAACTTTACAATACAGCCGCCAAGGACGAATGGGACTTTGAATATCTAGGCATGTCGAACCATCCATTCATCAAGGCAAACTATCCTCACCACGAAGGCATCTGGTGAGACTTCATTCACTCTTCATTTGCTATTGTAATTGAGAGCCACATCTTTGACTTATCTATCATCGTTTCTACCAATTATTTAAAGGGGCTGGGGTGACGTTGCAGATCAGGTCGTTATGATGATTAGGAATATCAGAAGGAGTATGGTGGAGTATCACGACATACGTTGGGATCTAGGATGTAAGTTGCCTGAATCACGGGTTGTACATTAGTCTGTGCTTACTTATTTTGTACCTGCACTCATATCTCATGTTTTTCATGCTGTACATGATCTTGCCTTCACATTGCAGATTCCAACTATTATGAAGAATCACAACTCAACAAGGATGAATTGTACAAAAATGCGCCACCACTAGAGGTAAGTTTCGTGTTTTCGTTGCAATTGCAATTTAGCTACGAGCTTATTCTTTGATCACAACATGTGTTATTCAATTTTTTCCGCAGGATTTTTTTGCCTGGAGAGATTTGAGAGTCATGGACGAGTGCCATTGGTATGGGTGAGTTTAATAATTATGTGTTGCAGCTAAAGCAACTTGGGTATAATCTGATTGTGGATTGTTTTTGTTATTGTTATTGTTGGTAACATCAAATATTGTGCAGATGGTTCATTGACTACTGGATGGAAGGTGGCCTTATGCGAGATGTCTTCACACACAAGATCACGACTCCCGAGCATTGGGTGAGTCATAAGGTTTTATGCTGATTATCATGATGTCCACTTCTTGCGTTTGCTACCTACTAACTTTCTCATGTCTGCATGGATACTCTATGGATAGAATATGCTCATGGAGCCCACCGGGTACTCACACGCTGAGCTCGACTACGATTATGTCGTAGGAGCCGATACAGTCGTCACACCAAGCTTCGACCCTCACTGCGCCAACGGCGAAGTCTCTGGCGGCTGTAAGCCAGTGGCTGTAATCAGTACTGAGAAACTTCGGGACTACACAGAGGGACCTGCCGAGACTGCTAAGATTGCCAACGTGCTACACAACGATGATAGAACTGGACAGTTCGTCATTGCTCAAGAGGCCTGGGATTGCATATGGGACGAGTTAATTCCACGAGGCAAGGGTCTCAGACCGATTGTGTATGACCGCCCAGACTACGTCGAGAGTTATACCGGCTTCGTCGAGAGTGATACTACCTTTAGCGCCGAGATGCTGGAGGAAATGATCCACGAGCTCGATCGTGTCATTACCAAATATAGTGGACCTGATTGGAACACCAAGGAAACCGCGAATCGCATCGTGCAGTTGATCGTTGAGCATCGAGCATTGATCCAAACCGAATTGAACGAGGTCAACTCCGGCATGCGCAAGCTTACAGACCGTGACTTCCTGGGACCCAAGGAACGGGAACGGCGACGTAGGTTGAAGCTTCAAGAGGCAGGTGAGACGATTACCACGCCACAAGACCATTCCAAGTATTTCAATGCCATAGATAAGAAAATGCAGGAGAAGAAACGTCTTGAGATGAGGCAGATGGCACGTAGGACTCAAAGTGAGCAGGAGATGCAGGAAACCGAAGAGGAGAAACATCGCGAGTTGAAACGGATGGCACGAAGGGTAGAAAGGGAACAGGAGAGGCAGGTTGCGCGAAGGGCGGAAAGGCAACGGGAGAGGCTCGCTGCAAGAAGGGCGGACAGGGAGGCGGGTGCAGTGCCGTAACTTTGCAGGTTTAGGTTTAGTCTTTTACGGCAATAAAGATGCCTGCAGGAAAAGTATTAATATCATGTTTTTGCCTACTTGACTGATATGCTAATGCTAAATTATCTTGAAACTGGTTCACAATGCAAGTAGGGTTAGCTAAC
The DNA here is from genome assembly GCA_036939495.1 of Thalassiosira hispida. NCBI lineage: Eukaryota > Bacillariophyta > Thalassiosirophyceae > Thalassiosirales > Thalassiosiraceae > Thalassiosira > Thalassiosira hispida. The sequence goes on along the minus strand of JALLAU010000096.1, from coordinate 2,783 downwards.
CCTATCGATTTTCACGGTCCATCAGTTCCAGTTCAAAGTTGAACGAATAGTCAAAATGACATCGCTCGTTTATCGACAATAATTATTTGACAATCCCCCCACCGCACCAAAGAAGTTTTATATCACTGCCAAGACCAGAAAATCGCCGAAAATCATCACCAAAGGATAAAGGATGCAAGAAGATGCAAGACCAAAATCAAATATCATAAAATTGGTAGTACGATAGAGGCTATCTATTGTTACATCACATACTAGATGTACCTACGATACGATATTGTACCTCTAGCATCTGTCTCTGGCTGCCTCCAAGTTGTCCGTGCTCCAAGTAAGAATAAGAAGATCAAGACCAAAGGATCAAGACCACAAAATAGTTACGCTGATATCTTTGATCATGGGCATTGAGATTGAGATCAAAAGCACTCCTATTTAGGAGTTCACTCATCTCACAAAATAGTTTCAGCACAAAAAAGCAGATCAACTTAAAACCAATTTTATCATCAAACAATGAGCAGAGTTCGAATGTTTGCCACCACCAACCGGTTACTACTAGCAGTCGCTCCAATTTGTTTTGCAGCACTCGCAGGAGTGGCGGACGGGGCTATTACTCATTGTGAAGTCACTAAAACTGTTTGGACCCAAATCGAAAGTGGTCACTATTGCCAGGCGGCTGGTGGTGATTGGTGTGATTCTGGATGGAAGTGGGCAAGTTATAGCCCGGGGTGGATGTTCTCCTGCAGCAGAGACGGTTGCACGCCGATCGCCGTCGTTTTCACATGTGACTGGTGGTGGGTCACTTATATCTGCCAACATATTTCAAAATGTAGATTCACTTACTCTCATCAATGACTTGGCCTCTACTGCTATCTTATCATTCATTCGACAGGTATTATACACCGGAAGCGTGGAGGAGTGGCCATGCATGTTAGGAATTGTCCAAACATCAGCAAATTTGCATTTTAGTTGAGAAGAGACCAAAATATTTGGGGATTAATCGGATGGGAGGGGGGTTGTGTAGTAGTTGCATGGATTATCAAGTGCTAAGCCAAGATCAATGGGGATGAGTTGTCTATTGATAAATAAAAAGATGAACACCTGACACCTGCTAAGGCCGGTCACCCCAGCGGGTTATTTTATGGTCGGACAAAAATTGCCTGAGGAAATGGGAAATAGAAAGCACATCAACCATCAAGCACACCATCCATCCAATTGAAGGGGGGAGGTGAAGGCAATCATTACATCAATTACCTGGCATAACCATTCATTGTGCTCGTGGTGCACTCTGGAAGGAATAATGCAAAAGTCTAGAGGGCTCGTCAGGAGAAAGTTTGCTATGGTAGGAAGCTGAAGTAGTAAGTAATTGCATTGCTAATACTATTTTATTGTTTTCAATCTCCCATCATGAACTCATTCCCACTATTCCTACAATATTGATAATAACTCTTGTCATCCGATAGCAATACAGTAATAACCATACTCCTTTCATCAACACACCTTTCGACATCTCAATCTGCATCTATATCCCGACCACAATGGCTACACGTAGTAGCCGGAGTAATCATCAACCATCCACGGTAATAATCTTCCGCACAAGCTTGTCCTGTTGGACCAACTTTAATACTACTGACATGGCAAAAACACCACGACGTAGTGTCTCTAGCGAAGCAACAGCATCACGATGTAGAAAGTGTACAAAGAGCTGGATACCAGCACCGCCGAGACGTCCAAAGTTTACTGCTTATGTGGTGAAAAGGAGGAGAATGAATTTGCACATGTTCATCACGTAAAAAAGGGTCGTCATACATCATCATGGCTGGCTGAAGAGGATGAGTCAAGCGTGTCGTATTGATACATGGTGAAGGCAATACGGAAGGTCATCTTGGACAACTCCAGTATCCTCTGAGAGCAAAATAAAATAATATGATGTGTGTATCAGAGCGAGCTTGCTGAAGGATCAAACCAACGAACGAATAATCTCTTTACAAACATCATCTTGAATGAGATTTGTGAATAAGTATCCGCGAGCAAAAATCTTTAGCAATGGCTTTTGATTTTACAGTATGTGGAGTATGATTTATTTAATTGTTGATGAAGGCTCTGAGGTATTTTCTCCCAAGGATATTAAAGCAGGCCTACAAGCAATGAAGGAGGGGTGTTGGATAGGCCCAAAGGTGAGCCATAATGAGTTTTGGTGTGTTTTGTGATCGCTCTCTGTGATTCTACAAAATGGGTTTCCTTTTTCAGCTGTCTAATGCTTCTTTAATTCTATTGATAAGTACAATGTCATTCACGTGCTAACCCAACAAATCGTTCAATCCACTCAATTTCTGTCTCCTATTCTCCTTTTTATTTCCTTTGGCTTTCTCAGCAATGATGTGGTCACCCTTTGACGAAATCGCTTTTCCAATCTTCTCTGTATTGAAACTTACCCCAAGCAGTCGTTCTTAGACACTTTGTTCATGCCTCTCTACATTGGTGGAAAAGTTGCCAATGATAACAGAATCACAGTTGGGAAGCTATTTATCTCCAGCAGCCTTGAATGTAACAACAAATCAATGATCCTTCAATATGTTTATGATTTGGGTGATTGGTGGTCACACACCATATCAGTGTCAAAGTACGATGAGAAACTTGATAGTCCAACCCCCGGTTCTCATGTTGCCCACCTACTCAATGGAGAGGGAAGTGGCATTCCAGAGGATTCTGGGGGGTGCGATGGGATTCCCTCTTGACGATTGAGTCATGTTTGGTCTTTTGATGTGTTTTGTCTCGTAGGAAACATCTTC